>SCLD01148560.1:0-22342 GCA_004367895.1 Oikopleura longicauda
GTTTCACGGAACATGTGCTGAACAAATATCTGGAATTATCCTTGATTATTTATAAGCAGATCGAATACTGGGTCGATGACCAAATCGCATGAATTCAATTTTGTGTATTAAGAAATGAGATTCTCGTATGATTCTTAATACACTGTAATATTGAATAATATAACCTCAAGTGATGAGTGAATAATTTTGACATTTACTTTTCATAGCGGATAATTTGTTTTTTCATAAATGACAAAATTTCATATTTCTTGGACAAAATATCAAGGTGAATTTGAAAACAAGAATACTTAGAGACAAGAAAGATTTGATGAGAGTGACACAAAAGAGTGGACCACCTTGTCTTGAACTTGCACACATTAGAGTGGAATATGATTTTGCACGTAAAGTGTTCCACTCTTGTGTGTTCAAGTTCAAGACCATTGACTATGAATGCTCCATTGACTATGACTCAAAGTCTATGGGGACTCCTTGGGCATGAATAGAAAGATATCTTAAATAGGATTGGACATGATCATTTTAATTTCGTTGTCGATTATCTTGTTACATGTTTATCCGAGAATTGGAAAAAATGAGATCCACATACAATTTAATTTTATTAAATGTATTTTGTGAGATGTATATACACATTTCAAACAAAGAAGCCATCACGTTTTGTGAATTTTGAGACGACGGGAATGTCTGATGAGATGAGGCTATAAGTTCTATATGTGACAACCTGGTAATTTTGAATTTATCCATGAAAGTCGAAATTCAGATTTTTTCAGATATCAGAAGACTTACCATCTACGGTAGATGATCTACCTAAATAATGAATCAAAGAGAATATCATTTTATATCATCTACCTCCCTGCAGCATGCAGGAGAATATTTCGCAATTCGCGAGGGTACTAGAAGTTGTGAGGACAATGTGATCACAGTCAAGTGGGGGCATTCTTATACAAATTCAAGCGCGGTCAATGATCGGTGATGATTCAGCTATATACATTTCCCCAATCAAAAGCCATCCATAGTTTTAAATCTACCGTTTGAAGATGAGTTAAAACAATGGGTGGTTATTTGCTTTCTTTGTGGACTATCCCCAAATTTAAAAATCTTTTCAAGAGAAAAAATCAATGGTATTTTACGGACCAATTTCTAGTTATAGTTAGGTTGAATGTCGAGAAAACACACCGGCGTTTTAAAAGTTATGTTTCAAAATGTAATCCGTCATAATATTCATACTGCTTTTTTCATGTTTGTTATGTTGCCCTCAGGACACGAATTATTTCACGGATGCACGACTTTAAAAATATTGAAGTGACTGAATTTCAAAAAAAAAAATCGGTGCCACACCTTCGAATACTCAATTCTATAGTACTGAGAAAATCGACGTGTAATAAATACTTTGTCCCAAGTTCTGTGGGCGCATACTAACATCCCGGATATCTTTTCAAACTTCTTGAGAGAATCATTATTTGTCACGTGTGAAGGTGGAGAATAGCGTGCAGACCTTTTCGTTGAGAGACTTGAAGGAATTTTCTAGGAATTGAGAGATAAGAACGAAAGATCTGGAACAATCCTTTTATGATGGGTGGATAAATAATTCGGTTTCATCATTTTTCAGATTTAGAAAATATGGATCGGCTTGAGGGAGTGGAAACGACAGAAGACAGACGTTCAGATGAAGATATTATTTGGGCAAGGCTTACTCAAAATTTATTTTCAAATCAAGAGCATCTGATTTGGTATATTAAATAGTCTAAATGAATACATCGGCGCTAAAATGTTTTTGAAAATTGAATTTGATTTTTATGAATAAGTCAAAAAGACGCCAATTGGAATGTTTTCAAAAAGAGCTGAAGAACGAAGAGCTTCTCTTGCTACCATCGATAACAGTTATATTCTGAAAACCCGAAAAGTAAAGCAAGAGGAAGAAGAACTAATATGGGAATGTATTCAATGAACTATTCATTGTAACAAGTAAAGCGCTTGAGCGTCCTTAAAGGATTGCATATTTTCTCTTTAAATTCGACCCTGACGTCTGATAGATCATAACGATACTAAAGCTTAATAATATCAGGGGTTGCTCACATAAGAGAGAAAGAGGAGGACACCTCTCAGAATATACAATATAGAGGGCGCCATACACCCAAGCCCTGATACTTTAAAGCTTTAGTATTGTTATAACATAGACGCCTCTGATTTATGGCTGATTTCATGATAAACAATTAAGATAAGTTCAAAGAATCAAGGTCGGACAAGTTCAACATTACACAGAATGTCATTTTCCAGTTTCACTATGAATTGTCTTTGTGGCCTTTAAACAAACATCTAACAGATTCTCGTGGTCAGATGCTAGTTTTGACCCTTGAAATAAGGGCCTTATTAAATTCCTTGAACTTTATTATTAAAATTATGCAAATATAATAGTAGTTTACTATCCATAATATATGAATCACATCATATTCTATGTTACCTGGCTTAATACATTTAACAAATAATTTTTATAAAATTCAGTGAAATAGTCGAACGTTTAGTTTTCTGCCGAACGGGACATGATAAAACTTATATAGGGGGAATCAGATGAGACTAGGTCACTTGATCTAGGGTTGAACCATATCAAAGTGCACAGCTCTACATGGTAAATCATATGAAAGCGACGCACTCTGATGCGGTTCAACCCTAGACTAAGTGACACAGTCTCATATGATACCCCGTAAAGTGTACCGATTAAGTTTCGAAACAATTGTCGAATACAAAAAGACTCCGTTCGGAATGTATCCAAAAGCAAAGGCAATGCAACAACGTCGAGCATCTGTTGCTGTTATGAATAATACAAAACCTATTCTTGATTTTCGAAAAAATTCTTTGCCCGACTCAAATATTATCAAAAATGTTTCATCAATTTCAGAAAAATTTACTGATGATCTGACAATAAAAGAAGGTTAAATATTCAAAGATTGTCTCATTTCAAACAATACAATTATTTAGGAATTTTTCTGAAGTTTTTGACTTTTCATTTGCTTGTTCGAGCAATCCGTTACGTATTTCATAGCAACATATTCCAAAGATATAAAAACCAATGAATGCCAATAAAGCAACCATTTCTTCGGCGACCTATAATTATCATATAATATTTTTTATCATTTATTTATGATTCATATGTTAAACGTTGAAATTCATCATTTAACTTATACTCAAGCTTACCGCCATTTTGAGATTATTTATCGTAGACATTTTTTTAGACACCCGAGAGTATTTATATACCTGAGCACGGTATTTTGGGGTCGCCAGTGTCCATATTAGGTAATGTCGGTCAATTTTTTCGTATGATCAATGATCATTGTCAGAATTACTTGAACTCCTTATTTTGAAATACAGTAACATTAACGCTATATTCGAGTCCGATTTACATATTTACAGCATACCTTATGCAGCATATGTTATGAGTGAAAACTTTGAACCGTCCTTGTCTAAGAGTCTGAGACCAGTGTCAGATTCAGTAACCGTGAGTTCAAATAATATGAATCATATTTTATGATTTTATAATGTTATATAAGTTTTTGCATGTTTATTTATTAATTTTGAAATTAAAAAGATTATAATCATATTATTTCAATACTCCCATATTATATTTGATGACTATCAAAATAAACTGTAGAAAAATGATTGATGGCAATGATGAGAAAGTGTTGAAACAGACGTGTATCATTTAGAAAATTTTTGATAACCTACGATAATAGTTTTGAATTTATCCAAATTTTTCAGAGTCATTTTTCCCGTCGTAGAACTCGATGGCATCGTCAATAGTCTGCATAAGTTTTTTGGTTTTTGTATCTCGCAAGGAAACGCTTGAAATGTATATAAACAAATGCTTTAAATTACCTCCGAACTCACCATAGAAGTCCGGCAATGATTGTTGTGATACAAATGATTGAACCAGGAAGCCAGCTGGCTATAAGTCTTAACTTGATGACTTGTGGTGCGACCATGCTTCCAATTCTAGCAAGTGACCCACATAATCCTACACCCCCTGATCTGACCACCGTTGGAAAGAGTTCACCAGTGTATATGTAGAGAATGGCAAAAACAGCACCAGCAGTAGCACGGCCAACAAATGTAAAACTTTTCGCAACGACGACATAGGTTGACTCGCCAGCATTGCAATCAGCTAAATTTTCAGCGTTGTAGGCTGTTTCAAGGTATTGAAAAACTGCTGAACCACCGATTGAGAAAGCAACTATAAAGTACAGACCACCACAGAGCCATTTTCTGTTACAATATCTTAAATAAAGATAAGTCATTAGTCACAAAGATGACTCATACTTATGATTGATGAAACCAATGACAAAAGGCATCAAAGAGCATTCCATAATTGAATTCAAGAGGTTGTTAGTCAGAGTATCACCTGGCAATTCTCCAAAAATTAGTCCATAGTAGGCCATCGCAGTGAAAATCCACATAACGATCAACTTCAGAGTCACAATTCGGAGGCATTTGTATTTGAAAAGATCAGTCACTTAAAAAAAAGTGTGATGAATAATAAATGTAGGTCAACTCCACTTTGGAGAAATAAAAACCTGGTGACTGATATACCGTATACAGTTGTAGCGTATAGCGATGGTATACCGTCATTTTAATGGGACACAACTGTGAAAAACTGGTTCAAACTGGTTCAATCAACTCTTTGTCTTCAACTAAAATAAAAAAACCGCCTTTCGGTAAAGAACTTATTTTTGGAACATACCTGATCCTGCATCAGTTGACTTTGTACCCGACAAGATTTCATTGATAGTTTCGGCTTCAATCTCTGCATTACAATCGACCAAAAATCGTTTGAGTTCGACTTTCGCATGGTCCAATCGGCTTCTTGCGTGATACCAGCGAAATGAGTCCCGAGTAAATGGCAAAATGAACAGCGCTAAAAGCGGACAAGCTCCCAGAATAAATGTGACTTCCTTCCAATTTCGACTCGCTAATGCAACAGGGGTCAGCATACCGACGCCGATTGAAAACATGAGATTAGCACAAAGTCCTATTGGCATTCGATATCGTGGAGGACTGATTTCAACAGCATAAACAAATTGTGCAATAGCAGCACCATATATCAGTGCAAGCATAACTACACGTGCTACAATGAATCCATAAAGTGAGATGTTGCTTTATTGAGATTCACGGACGGATATCAAGAATAAATGAATATATTAAACTGATAATGTCAACTGAAAGTTCGCGGATCCCTGACTTAATGGTTCTTGGAGAAAACAAACAATAGAGGCTCCGATACAGCACGAGATCATAAGGGCTTTTCGACCATATCTGTCTGCGAGATTTCCAAATACTAACGCACCAATCATGAGACCAGCAAGACTTGCGCTATTAATATTATCAAGATACTTCTTTTGTTTGCAAACCAAACCAAACTGAATTTTATTTGTTCAATATAATATACATCATATAAAAATGTGTGATATAAAATCCACATGATTTTGTATTCTCCATATCCGAGTATTGTTAAGTGAGTAGCCGTCTTTGATATTATAGACTTAATTTACAATCGTATACAAGTAATAAATTCATATTATATACTCATGCTTTTTAAATGGTTTTTATTACGAATGAGGGTCAATATACTATAAATACTTTTGACTTGCGTCAACAAAATGTGAGGTTTTTGGTGTATCACATACCGTATGTCACTTAACATATGCGGATTGACATACCGTATGCAGGTTTCAATGTTTGATGTATCACTGATACAGAATCATAGTCAGACATAAGAAAAGACAGTACCTGTGTCACTAGTGTCTCTGTAGTCCAGTTTCCATTGAAGGAAAATTGTATTTGATCACATGTCCCAGCATCATATTCTTTGCAAAATAATTCTGTTTGATTGCACAGAAAATCGTTTCCCGTCATGTTCAAGTTCGAACATGCGAAATTATCTAAAAATCTGGATCAGAAGATTAAATTTATGAAACCTGTTTTCCATCTCAAATATTTTAGAGACCGGAGTTGTCGTTAGATCTTTGACCAGGATTTCTCTCGGGTGATTTTGGTTCCCGGTTTGTGATCCCAGTTCATGCTTTCAGTATTTTAAATCCCATGGACGGTCTTACAGAAGAGTAAAGCTTGTTCAAAGGAAATGTTAAAAGTTCACATTTTGATTCGACATTTTATCGAAAATCGTTCATGGTGGTCATACGTGATGGCGATGGTCAAAATAGCATTTAACATGTGACACGGTCGAGGTCTTGTCTGGACCGGAAACGGTTGGAGTGTTTGATAATGGGAATTCATACGGCACGTTTCGATTCACAATAAAAGTCGAAGCAAAAAAAATGCGTTTCAAACAAACCTGGTTTAGCTGCAATGATTACTGGCGACACAACCAGCATTCCAATCGTTGTCCAAATAATTCCTTGTGTTACCAGGGCCATGACAAGTGGATACCATGAATTTTCACTGACCCAATAATAAATCTCATCGAGACCTTTGTAGCGACCTTGATCCAGCCTATATATGAGATTGAAGTTCAGTCGATGAACAGTCTTTTCATAGGAAACCATTTCATAGCAAGCAGCTCGTTGATAATCGTTTGAACTTACCGTTTTTCAAGCAATGTTTTCTCCTCGTTCGAATTCGTCATTTTTAATTCCATTATTTTCGAAAAATATACGTTTCTCTGAATGAAGGGACAATTATTCTCCGAGTCCAGTGAGTGAGTGAAGTGGAAGAAAAATCATGTGACGAAATCATTTTCCGCCAATTTAGGGGGTACGACAGGAATTTTAAGTGATGATGGATTTTAAGTGCCCTTCACAAATTACGCAAATGATATTTCTCTTAGTTCGATTTGTTCGTTCGCCAATCACCTTTAGTTCAACTCAAATGGTCATCGGGAAGAGACCCCCTCTTAATAACATTGAGGTACAGTTCCTTTTCATGGTCAAGAGCACATGGCTTTGGCGCGTGGCCTTGTCCCTTTATTCAACATCTCTGTGTACTTTTCCATCCCCGAGGCGAAGTTTAGGGAAAACGCTTCTAAAAACCCAGGTGAATTTAGGTCAATCATTGACCATATAAAAATATTTTATGTTCACGGCTGGAAAGTCAGCGAGGAAATGTGAGTTCACACATGATTCGTTTCAAGAGTCGGGTACAACATGTCATTATAATGATACTTTACCAGGTCGTCTGAGAAATATAGCGAAATTCCTTACTTTGTCAGTAATCAATGTCAGTTTAACGATTCAACTCTGGATTTATGGTTGACTTTGGGCTCGTTCAGTATTAATGCTTGTATCATGAAATTATCACTCATATAATATCAATCACGTAGGTCGATTTAACTATCAGCTTACTTGAGCCTAGCTTCAACATAAGACTTCGGATCCTTATCGATGTTCGCTTGCGACAATATTCTTCGGCCCAATATTCTATTGTGTATGTAATATACAGTATATTACATACAGTTTGACCAAAAGAAATGGATGACAATAAACTCATACAACATAATATTTGAGACTCTGAGACTATTATAATATACTGAGAAAAATTTTTTGAGTATCTCTTGAGCCGAGTCTTAGCTTATTAGGATGTGCCTGACTGACTTAGGTCTGCTCCAGTAGGTCTGAATAACACGTGACAAGTCTACACGATACAACCACAAATTTTTGTTTTTCATTCAGTTTACAAATAATGAATTTATTTTTTTACCAAACCAGAATGACAGTTAAATTGAATTACTATATATGCAGAAGAATCGTTCAATAACATTTATCAACGATAGAGTACCGTTATAATCTGTTTGATAGTTTCATGTATGTTACATACAGTATGTAACATACGATATGTCACATAGGTGGCATACCGTTTGTTAAAATTGATTGTATTATACGGTTGATATGAAAATTAAATAGTTCTGCAAAAGGAAATTATTTTACCAAAAAATCGTGATTTGAAAGCATTTTTCGCTGAACGATTCGGTTAGAATAATGGTAGTAGATCATTTGGGCTTGTTGCGTTTAATTCAATCGAATTCGGCTACTGGACCAATCGCAACTGGAACAAATGATCGACTTGGTAAATCTGAGTCATCTGACTCATCTGTTTCCGGGATCAAACTGATTTCATTGGAGTCGTCGGAGTTAAAACTGAAGACGTTCAAATATCTTCGTCTACTGATTGATAACGGAACACGTTCGTTTTGATTAAGCTGTGCACGATAAGCTTCGTCTTCGGTATCTGATTCAGTTTCCATTTCTGAAGAGAGAAAAAGAAGTGGTGGAGTGGACTCTGTTGTGTAGTCCTTGACAGGTGTTTCATCGAATATTGTTGACTGATGCTCGACTTGAGAGAAACTGAACGAAAATTCGGTTGGATCACCATATTTCCCATTTATTGTATTTGTTCCTTTGTCGACTGTTGAATTAATTTGGTTTCGTGTTATAGATCTTGAATGGCCATGTGAAAAGCGTTTAAGTGAATGATTTAGTTTTGAATCTTCTTCGTAGGAGGATTGTTCAACAATTGCTTCTGAATCTGGTTTGCTTGCATATGATTCGGATAAGGGACAAATTATGTTATAATCACTGTTCGTACTTGAGGGCGATGTTGTTTTTGGTGATAAATGATTTTTTGAGTTTGCTGGAGTTGATATTATTGGATTCAAACATTCATCAATGATCGGTTTCGGCAACACTGCTGTTATTTTAGTCGTCTTTCTTTTGCGTTTTGGCAGATTTTTACCCAAGAACGGAATAGATTTATTATTTCTCAATTTCATTCCGATTATTGGTGTCAATACGTTGCTTTTGAAGTCGAGTTTTTGAGTTGTGAATTTATTCAGTTCTTATTTTTTTGAATTCTCAATCCCCACATTTAATTTATAAACCTTTTGGAATAATACACAATCAGCGCTAAAGAGCAATGGTTATGATATGTTTGACATCGGTATGGTAGCAGTTAGCATGTCACCGACGCATGCAACCAATAATGATTCTTTGTGGCCCGTGTCATGCCGTGCAGAATATAAATCACATGAATAAGAGGTTTTATCGTCAATCACGATTCGTGATGTAAAAAAAACATAATGAGTATTCAAATCTAGTCGAAGTCAAAATTAATAGAGACGATGATGTAGTAAAGAATAGACCCTAGTCATAGTCATGGTCTACTCATAGATCAATGCAATTTGAGCACTGGGCACATTTTTGCCGAATGAGCATTTTGATAGGGCGCGAAAAGTATTTCATAAGTGACTAAAGGGACCTTTGAACAGTAGTTGAGATCCTTTCAGAATTCACTGTATATAACAGCTTCAAAACAGATGATTGGTTCATTTGAAAGTGAGCGAAGGTGCATATAATAGCCGCGGGACAATTCAATTTAATTTTTTTAAAGTCTGTCTGTAAGACAATTTAAAATTATCAAAAGAGATTTAAAAGAGAATTTTCTTCAAGAAGAAGTCTTCGTTCTGAAGTCTTGAAGTTCCGATAAAATGGCAAATAGTTCCATGGGCGAATTGATATTCTTCATGCGTGGCAATAAAGTGAAGTCAAAAAGAAGTTTGGAAATTGTTCGATCAAAAATACGAAATGAATTTCAAAAAGAACTTGAACGTCCGCGCCGAAAAAGGTTTATTTTAATAATTTAAGAAACTCCTTCACAGTTGACTTCAACGGACTCCCTGAACCGTCTTTTCAGGGCGGATAATTGGACCTTCAATGAACTTTTGAGTCGGTCGACATACAAAAACAACCGAAAGCAATCAGTATCGAATGATTCGTTATTCGATGCGAACGTTTATTCTCCACACTCCTGCTACGATTCTGTACTCTCACCAATATCAGTCTGCATTCAGCTGAGCTAAACTATGCAGCCTTGGTTCAACAGACCTTAAAGTAAGACTCATATCTTCTAAGACATATCAAATGTTACATATCATATGGACCATAAGTATCATATGATATGGTCGATAAGATTCATTTGATCGATGAATCTTTGAAAATCCTTACTATCTTGGTAACCTATAAAGTCCGCAGTCAATCGTAGAAGAGCGTTTATCTGAAGATGAATACCATGTTCCGAAACTAAGACCAGCTAAAAGAAAACGAAATACATTCAACCGTACGAATACTTTAGATTTATCTGAAACTACGCCGATTTTGGATAAATCAATTTCAAAATCAGAAAAACTACGAAGCTTTGAAGATTCAGGGATAATGACTGAAGAAATTTTAATCACCTCGACGCCGATCAAATCGAAAAGGCCTAGACTCGAATGGTAAATACTTGATCATTGGAATTCAAAATGGTGTTTAGGGTGAGAGGGTGGTAGTTTTTGATAATTCAATTCAGTGAAACCTCATGCATTAGTATATTGCCAGAAAACCAGCCGATTTCACAATTCCAGGAACCAACAACCTCAAGTATCTTAGAAGACCTCAAAAATGAAGTACTTTCATGTCATGAATCATGTCAAACAAGCCCGCCACAATCGCCAGTACGAACAAGGACAGTGTCCGTTAGCACCGAACTTACTGGCGATCTGGATGGTCCGATCATGTGAGTTTTATAATGATCAACATATAATATGTAAGATATACGAATGTTTTTCATATAATCATTTAAGAAATATCCCTGACAATAGTATTTGCAAAACTGAATCGCTCTATAATTCAACACAAACGACTGACCTTATAGATTTTGACGATAAAACCTCACAAACGGATCCCATAGAATTCAAAAAACGACCAGAAGAACTCAAATCGACCAATGCTGGATCGACATGGTTTCAAATGATCAGCTTAACTGATCCGAATGATTTTGCTGAAAAAAGTGAGATTATTTTTCCCAAAAGTGAGGCCAAATTATTCGGTCTTTTTGTCGAGCGAGTTCTAATTATTTTTGATCAGGAAAGCCGAGATCTATTGGAATTCAAACGGAAGTGATACCCGATGCCATGTTAACGAGACTTAACCAGATAGAAAAAGAACTTTTGAATTCGTCCGAAGACGAATCTGAATCGGAAGAAGAACTAGAGGGCTCGACAGAAAACGATAAAAAGGAAGAGGACTCTGACGAAGACCTTGAAGATTCGGAAGACTACGATTCAGGATCAAAGTCTTCGAAAACTTCCAGAAGTACAAAATCATCAAAAAAAGATGAATCCAACATGTTAACGCGCGCAACATCTTCAATAACTAACTTTTTCAGTCTTCGCTAGCCCAAATCGTCCGCCAATACTCTAGAGTAGAGCCTCCAGTTCTGACTAACAAGAACGCGATTAATAAATAGAATGCAGTTATTTTAAGACTTATCGATTAATGTTACAAAATAAGCAAAATAAAAAAAATGCTATTTTGCAGGTGACACTCAGCTCTGTTATATAAGCCTATTAGAATCAAAAGTGATTTCAAGATTAAAATTTTAAATATTTCATATTTCACCTTACCAACGTGATGCACCTGTAATGTATTACAGTTCGTGAAAGTCATGGCTGAATTTTATCTAGTTCGAACCTTAAACAACGATTTCTGTGCTTTATCATTATTTATTTCTAAAAGATATGTTATAAATTATAATCATTTTTCTAGACACTTTCTCAGCTCTGGTGCTTGGACGATGATCCCAAACAGGGTACGGTACCATACCCGACCAAGGATCACTTAACCAAGAAGTGCTGAATTTAAAGGGTTGGCATTGACTATGAGATTGGTTCCGGGGTTGGCGTAAAGATTGAAGTCCGAAATTCAGTGTCTAGCGTAACAATTCAGGCGCGCGCGAAATTCGAAAGTTCGAATATTTTTCGAAAAATAAGAATTCTAATAAATACAGTTTAAAATATGTTTATTCTGCTTTTTGCTTCTTTGTAAGGTAAGTTTGGAGCCCACCGCAAAATGAAATTGCTAAAATGACGATGACAAGAGCACAGCCGGCACCTTTAATGCCATCAGCACGAAGAGAATAACAGCCGCCGTCTTCGTTATTTGCATAGAGATATCCACATACGCATTTGTTTGGCTTTACACATGCTCCACCTTCACCACATTCAGCTTAAAACTACCTTTACTTTCCGTCATTGGGTCATACTTTCGAGTCGGGAGGAACTGGCTTGCTACGATGTCGGGTTCGGATATTTAGGTCGTTCAAGGGATCAAAACTGGGTCAAATCGAGGTCAAAGTGCTTTGATTGAACCGTATATGAGTTGTTTCAGTAGGATTATACCCCGAAGAATACCTCTAAACCTAACCCAATTCACACCGTACCCAAAGATCTGCAATTTACCCCAAATCATGTCATTATCCCTTAGTATAAGTAGATGGAACCGATTTAATTTCACGGATTCCAATTTAAAATGAAGGTATACGAATAAAATATAAGTCCGTTATTTGGCACCTTGATGACAATGCCCGGTCGGGATATTTTGGTGCGTATCTTGCGTTAAATTGAGCTTATGTACTTTTAATTTTTAATTTTTCTAAGTCTTATATTATAAGTGGTGTTCCGTGAGTAATCCCTTACTTATAAAAGTCTTGCTTAGCGCGTGAAATGAGCTGAACTTGAATACTAAATCTAGATCCTTTTATTTGAACACGATTCGAGGAATGATTTAAAGTCACGATGCCGAATATTTTTAGAACTGAACCACCTCATAAAAATATTTGAAGGCACAAATTGTGGATTGGCAAACACCAATCGATTTGCTAAAATGTGTAAGATACAAATATAACAATTGATGTTCGAGCTCGTTCGGACGTTTAAAAATTCTCTTACGGATGTTTGCTTCTGTGTTGTTTTAAAGTAAAATTTGCCCTTGGGATTTCTAACCCGGAGTTTATTGCAAGATAAAGTTCTTGTTCTATGATCTTGAATTTGGACATATCTGCTGAAAACGTATGCACATATTTTCCAATTTTCAATGGTAAAAAATAATGTTTACTAATTCCGTCCTCATCGAACCACAAAGGATTCAATTGTACCTGAAACAGTCTCGAAGGAGCTCTTTGCGAACTGGGGCTCACTTTGAACTTTGGGTTGGTTGATAAGGAAAGAATCTATAATCCAAGTTACGTTCAGAAAAAAATTCAAGTCAAAATATGAAATTCAATTTTGGATACAGTCCGATAACATCGAGTAGTGGTCTAAGCCCAGTCGATAAGCGACTTAACAATTTAATGAAATTCTTAGTTTCATTCTGATAATCCTAATCGTACTGTAATCACTGTTATTGCCAATCTAGGCATATGTGAAGGATCCTATGTAGGGATATACCGTGAAATGTATGGAAGCTGACGACAGCAGTTAATCAGCTGATTGCAAGTCGCTAAAAAGTTTATTCTAAATTATTTTACTTCGTTAATTTGGCCAACAAGTGTTGTGACAATCGTCCTCTGATTATCTTTACACCACGTCCATTGGAACATTGGTCTATTTTCATCTTGAACGGCTGTTCATTCGAAGTCCTATTTTTAAATGCTCGAAATAAGTTTTTCTGATTTGATCATGACTGTGATATGAATCATGAATGTAAAACTGCACGTAGGATTTAGTATAAACTAAATTGTGTGAACCTGTATTAGCAGGGCGTTATAAACATCCTTATTCTCAGTGAAGAATTCTCAAATCGGCAAAGACCTAGAGACTAAGCAAGGACAAGCTGGATAAAGTTGGTTGGGAAGCATAGTGTATAACGCCATGCTATGCAAATATTAAAGCCGGCCATGAAGAAAATTACTACTATTTATCCAGCAAATCCACAGTAAACGATTTTGAAACACCCAAAAAGTAAACTTCTTTCATAGTGACCACATACTCAAATACAACTTTGTCAACTTCATATTGAATTTACAGTTCATCATCCCCTAGTTCAGACTCAAGTTCAGGTTCCTGTCAAAGCCAAGGAAAATGAATATAAATATCACTTACATTCACATACAGCAGTTCTACAATCACTGCCCGACCAACCATCTACACATCCATCTGAGCATGAGCCATCTGCTCCGCACTGGGCGCCGTCTTTACAATACCCACATCTAAATTCAAGGGGCTTATTATTTGTATTCATTAAACATTTGATTTAATTAAAAAAAAAATAAATAAATAAAAGGAAATTCGTTTACGAAATAAATACTTACAGAACCTGGAGTCCGTTTTCGGTAGCATATGTAGGGTGGTTCACAGTTTGAGCTGCGACGCAAGCGAGGAGGGCGAGAAAAGCAGATTTCATCTATGCTCTAAATAAACCGGTTAGAATATAAATTGCTCCGAAATACCGTCTTTTACAGATCTCTCTGACAATTGACTATGATTACATAATTTTTTAAAAAAATTCTTAAAAAATGTTGAAATATTTCGATATTTTAGAAAATTTCTCTTTTGTACGGAGCTCGAAGAAAAGATGCACTATAACGGGGTCTACACCATTTACACGGCCCTCTGGTTAATATTTAACCAGAATTAAAATTTGAAATTTCCACAATGTTGTTCAGTCTGTGCGATTTACATATTGACTCATTGGCCGAGCGGAACGTTAGTTAAACAAAAACGCAAATCATATCCCAGGCTGTTATTTCGCATCATTCAACAAGACAATAAAATGAGTTAATTTATACCCCATCGTACTGATTCACAGTCGTAACATTAGTCCTTAAACTCGCTGTTGATTCAATCATCAACATGCAAGATCATGTGACTGTCAAGTATGAAAGGCGCGTAGAGTCTAATGAAACTCTCCTATTATTTGCTTGACACTCAAGTTCATGACTTGACTTTGAAGTACTTAATTAACAGTAATATGATCTGACTGTGGTATAAATTATACCGTATCATAGTCAATCCAATGTTATATGAATTATTGACACATCCAATGTACAAATACGACCCATTTACCTGGAATCGGCGCCCACATTTGAATTTTCAAGGGCATTATGCATTCTCTTCAAAATGAGAAGATTACTCGATTGATGGGCTTTTTCTTGATAATGTCCGTTTTGTTTGAAAATACACGCTTTGGAATTCAAAACTGTTCAAATAAATGCATATGAAGATAAAACTAGGGATTATATAATAGACTGGATTCGGCGAGAGTCAAGCATTTGAAGCTTTTATAAAATTTTATTTTGGCTTCTTATCCGGATTGAAGTTGAGCATTTTTTGGAATTATTAAGTTTTTTGATATTTCTAAGTCTTTTAGGGATTTTCGGAATTTCAGAAAAAGTCAAATTCGGGGAAAATAAAAATGAAACTGAATTACCAAACACCCCTTCATAAGCTTTTTAATGAATTTGCATAATCTTATATTACCCAATTGTCAAACTTTCAAGCGGACAGCCTTGGAAAGGATTTCGAAGTTCTGGAACGCTGAAAGGATTTATCTTAGCCTTTTAATGAACGTTTTTTATTAAAATCCAGATAAGTCAAAAATAAGGCCAGATGAGTTTGCGACAGCGAAGCCGAATTTCTTAAACGGATAACTGCTAGTGCATTTAAACCTTAACTAAAAGCATTCAACAGAGAGAATCGTCACAAATACGTAATTTTACGTTTTGCGGAGTTGATGCCGATTCAAGGTTTATACCGTTTCATTTTGAAATACAGACGGATTATTATAATGATAATAGTTATTATTTTTCCGAGAAAAAACTTATGATGCGTCTGCCCAAAAAATTACTGAACGAATGAAAAATTTCATTGTCATATTCCTGATAAAAGCGAAGCATAAACGAGTTATAATTTTTGACAAAAAATTATTTTATAGCATATGCGTATTCATACGTTCTCGCTTAAAATACATTTCGTGATATTTTATAGGTAGATTACATAACTCAAATGAATTCTTTTCGCATCCTCCAAATGGCGTATACAATATACGGTATGCTAGTAAAATTCGTCATGGGGGTGGGTGAAAAGATTCACTAGATATTTTCAACTACCAACGCAGCGTAATAGAATTTTTGCTGGGAGTGCAACTTATATTATATAGTGCTATTTAGAAATATTTTCAAATAAAACGCAGAAGAATATTTTTTTAATTGTTTAACATTTGGGTACTTTTCCAGCCATTTCGCCCAGGGTCACAAAAGTCCAGATCAAACAATTAAGCCCACTCCTCCTCGGTTCGACCTGGACAACGGACATATTGTGTTAGTGAGGTTCCTTTCGGATTTGTTAATTCTATAATTTAACTGTGTTAATTAAATATTGACCAATCATAGAAAAGTATTCTGGTCAAGCCATAAGATTTTTGGCCTACCTTATCCAAGAGAATATAATTTTGTCATAATCACAGTTTCAACTATTAAATTATTTCAACCGGCAAGGTTATTCAAACAAAAATCAAGGTCGTTCTGAGTCATTCACTGTTATTCTCCACTGATGTAGCTTCCAAAATTTTCAAAAGCCTATAAAATGATAGTTAAATCTGTTTCAACAAAAATATCTAGGTCATTTGATACTGAATTTATGTGCGTAAGTAAACCAGGATGAATATATTTTCATTATAAAAACATTTCACACATCTAAATTTTCAATTTTTAATTGGTAAATATTAAATTGGACATTGGCCAGAATTTCACGAGAATTTGCCTAAACTGAAGCTACTTGACCGCAACTGTAGTACGCCATTCGTTCACAAAATTTATTCTTGCAGGACCCTTTTTCAGAAAATGATCGAAATAACGGGTTATCAGAAACCAAACCAGACAAAACATTCGAGGAGCTTAGGGAACAAGATTTTTTTTAAGATGTATAAAAAGGATGTATTTCGAGATTATAACGATTGTTCGTTTAGATTTCATCGAATATTGGGCCACTATTTACGGAAAAGCATCTTCAGATTTCAATTGATAAGGCCACAAATCTTGTAAAACCAAAATCAGGATTTCACTTCTTTCGCCGAGATAGAAATCTCACGTTGGCTGCCTAAAAATCACTACTTATAATTGATGCTAGCAACAAAAAACTGCACGCCACTTTTTATGAATCTGAAACTTCAGTTCAAAAATTTGAATTGCATCGTTCGATCGCGATCACCTGCCGTTAATACTACTGCTTGAAGGTTAATTTTTCCTTGCAGAAAAATTCTGTTCCAATAGAAAGTTTTTCACAGAAAGTTTTTTGCTTACAGGGTGGTGAATATAAACGAGTGCCGCGCTAGGATTTGGACACTTTTTGAAGAAAATGCTTAACAAGTCAAAATTTTGCGTAAATAATACCCTGACATTTTCATATTCTTTATTTTCAATAAACATGTGGTGAAGATAATTAATTTTTGACTATGCACCAATGTGAACTCAAATTGAAACCAACGTGAGTTCAAGATTTCATACAAAGTGTTGAAAATAGAATTATCATAAAAACTGGTTTATAGGTCGAGTCTTTGGTAGAGTTCAACTCGCTGAAGTTGGAATAGAACAATACCGGATATCGTTCAACCCTCGTGATCCTCACTGTATTTTTATCACTTGAGTCAAAAAGAGCTTTAAATATAAGCAAGTCATTGACACACTTCGAACGGTACAATTCACGATTCGAATTACGAAGTGTCTTATTTTTGAAGGTTCTAGAAGACGAGGAAGTTCTAACGAAAAATAGATCATTACCAGGCTTTCAAATGAGCATAATTACCAAACATCCTGGCGTAAAATGATCCATTAGGAGTAATTCATTAAGCTTTGGATTTAAAGCCGCGATTCATTTTTAGGCCGCATTTCCGGACACGTATACCGCTTTATCCTGCTTGAAGGCCGATTTGGAATGCATCTGATAACGTACTTGTTTGATGCCTTAATTCTAAAATCGACTTTAGAAGGCTGGTGAAATATTGAAGCTCGTTTTCGAAGATATAATCGGTCAACTATGGTAAAAGACGATGTTCCATGAAAAATTACAAAACACATGAAATAGAAATTCAACAATCAAAGACAAACATGTGAGCGACACAGTGTTTTTGTGGTGGTCTTTATTAGAAAATTTCAGAAAAGTGAACTTGATGGTTTCAGACGACGATTCTCTTACGTGCTTCATTCAACATTTCACAGTTTTTCAGGAACGCTGTGTAGATATTTATTGACTGACGATAATCATTCGACTTTTTGCCTTTAGTTTTGATATCGTTTACATTCCACTCAAACTGGTTTTGAAAAAGCAGCTAATCACTGATTGCATGCTACTGAGAGCAAATGAACCAATCCAGTCGAAGTCAGATAGCATCAATTTTGAAAACCAGCCTCAGGATGAACTGGATTTATAAATAGGCAATCACTTTTCCACTGATCTGCATTTGAAATAAACTTTGATAATATATTCCAGACATCTTCAAGGTTGTCCCAATGTACTTTGTGAATCACTGGCAATGTTGAAAACAAACATTTATCACTTAAAATGTATTCGAAATTCATATAAACTTTAAAATTTTGAGGACATGTTAGCGAGAACATGTTTCAAACTGGTCACCATATGCTCAAAGTTGAACTTGCCTATTTATTTCCGTTATATTGGAACCTCCAGCATTAGTAGTCCAGCCGTACAAACCTAAACACAGCTTAATTCTAATGATCATATAGAAGTGAGTTATATATTTTTGAATGATATCGTTTCAAAAATAATATAAAGCTTGTTTCTAGGGGTTTAAATGGGTCTCAGGTCAGTACTTGTAATAAGATCTGTCGTTAAATTGAATTTGAAATTCATTTTATTTTTACTGTCAAGAGGAGCTGGACTTAAGTATTAGACCTTGTTGGACCTTGTTAAAATGAAAAGGTTGACATAAATTTTATCTTCGAGGTTTATCAAACTGCTTATGAATTATATCTCAAAGCCTTTCAACGTGAAACTCATTGTTGAAACGGTATTTCGGAGATAGAAACGGTCTATTTTTATCTTAGATCGAGTCTTGTCTACAATTCAAATAACAGAGGTTCAAGGAGTACGAATATCCATTCACCTACGGTATAATAATGAACTTGTCATGGCATATTTAAACCCTAATTACGTCCGGCTTGGATTTAAGTTTTTGTAGGGAACACAAACGGAAGATAAACTATTTTTATAACAGAAAGCACGTTGGGATATTTAAATATAAAATAAGGTATCAAAATAGAATTCTTAAAGTATGGACAAAACTCTAAGGTGTCTCAATTGGTATCAAAATAAAGTTCATTCCATTACAAACAAAAGGTATGAAAGATATTTTTATAAATCTGAAGAACAGTTTTTACAATAAATTTAACTGTTATTTTGGAAATTGCTAGACTATGGTCCTTAGCCGCTAAGGACGGCGAACATGTTAACTAACGGAGCATGTTACTTTTATGCTTTTATATAAATTATATCGATTATTTTCTTAATAAACTTTTTTGTCTTTCTCTCAGAAAGACTCTTCCTTATGATCACTATTTATTTCACCTTGTAATTTAGGACTACACAGTGAATACTCAATGAATATTATTTATTCAATTTTGTTGCTTATTTTTCTTATTCATTTTTTCTGTTCATGTACTTATTCATTCAACCACTATTTCACGTGATTTTTTTTCTTTCTTGCAAGGTTCATCTGGTAAGGATAAGGTAGAAGTGCTTATGTCTTTTTGTGAAGTTCATTTTATGATGAATTAACTCACCATCACAAATTCCATCCACCCCGACAATTTTTTCATTATCAATCTTTGCTTGTTTCATAAGACATCCGACATAAGCATCGTCTTTCAAGATTCACGGCCAGACTGGTTTGATAAAAAAAGTCTTTTAAAGGGGTAAAAATTTGAGTGTATCACTACTGTACATGTATGTATACCGCATCAAGATAGGTCTTAAAAATTTTGTCTATTTTAATCAAAATAAATCAATCTCACTTATGGCTGACTTCACTTATGGCAGACTTTACGAAAGTGGATTCGTATTCGTGATAGACCACCACCCTTGCTTTAAAAACTAAAAGAAGGATTTTCTCCTCAAGAAAAAACAATTGTTCCAAAAGATAGAGTCGAAGACTCCTTTAGATAGTACCGAAATTGTCTATTCTTGATGTGGCTACATAACAAAGTTAGCACATGTCTAAAATCATTAAAATAACACGATTTCTAATTGACAATCTTCAATGGAAAAAGAAATTGAAGGCTTTTCATTGAAAAGTTGTGATTCTTGGAGATATTCCGTATTTTAGCTGAGTGCCTGAGTTAGCCTGTCCGTTGAGGAAAAAGAGATTCTTCATTAAAAGATAGATTTCTGATGATAAAGGGGATAGATTTTCAAAAATCATAATTCTTGAATTTCTAAACCTTTTGGTTCGTTAGGCGTCACGTTTTGGATAGAGTGTTTCCGATTTTGGTAATGTCAACCGTAACTTACGCTCCGTAAGACATACAAAATCATAACATTTTACTTTGCAAATTATGTCAATGCCAACGTGAAACGTAAACTTTGAAAACTATGAATTTTTTTAAAGTTTGAACTAACATACGTTACAGCATTAACACCAGGAGGTTTGACATAACACATAAAGATAGACATATGTTGTACATGTAGAACATGACGTATGGAACGAACCTCAGATAAGGTCGAGCTAAAAAAACCCTTAAAAGCTAAAAATCGGAGATTTATCTGTTCAAATCGACCATCCCGGTACAGAGCATTGGCACTTATGATAGGCTTTAAGAGATTAATTTCATTATAATACCTCTAAATACTTCATTAAGGACTTGATATAAGTATGATTACTATTGACGTTCTACTAAAGAAGGATATCAGAAAGTACAAATTTGATTCAGACTAATAGTTTGTTTCTGCATGGTGCGAAACGCGTTTGGCAACGTGAATCGACCTGATCCTATCGGAATAATTGGGACCTGATCTGTAAAAGAGTTCATCATCTAAATGAGCATACACGAAGGAAACAATTCTACCATGGTAACCGAAACATAAGCATATTTTAAGGGTACGCGAACTAAAATTAAGAAACATTTTTCTGAATGAACTCAGTTATATTGTGAGATGTGACCATTATTCACTAATGTTTTAATTTCAGTGTCAAACGACACCTTGCAAACCTATCCTCTACAGTGTACCCTAGGCTATGCCATAGGTAAAGAAAGTGATCATAAAGAAAATTGAAGGAAACACGTTGTATAAACTATTGTACAAGATGTTTTACATGTCGCTCCATTGACATTGAATGATTCAATGATTTGAATCCGTGTTTGAAAATGAACCGCCACACACGTTGTTCAAATAACAATTTGTGATGCTTCATGATGTGAAAATACATATTTTTCTTTTCCGACAAAATACTCTCTGACGATAGAAAACATATCATTTCAACGTGGATTTATGATTTCGCTTGAATTGGGAACATTTAAGAAAATTCATGTTGTTAGTTTTGAAGATAATAGATCAATCATCGTCTCTTATTCAGCATCTACGAAAAAGTATCCATTTCAGATTTCTCAAGCATTTTTAAATGTCTTTCGAGTATTTCGGTCATTTTGGTCAGCGTATCCTTAAGTCAAATTCACATAATGGATTGGTAATGGTTCCCTAATCGAGACCCAAAATTAAGATTCAAATGTCTGATGAACTCTGACTTTAATTTTGAATAATTCCATAGCCACAATCTTTGTCATTACGATAGATCCACCCGATACATATGGGGGGTATTCTTTGAAACGTGGCTTCGAAATGTTTAACATTGTTTGTACCCAAAACTTGAAATATTAAAACGTTTATAAATCGTTAAAAATTATATGAAGGATCCGATTAGTTTATAATAAGTTCCCATTAGACGAACATTGCGAGGACAAACCGAGTGCATGTGGTTCTGATGTTCTTCAAATTAAACATTATTTTGGGATACAATTAGGATAAAACCTTTTAAACAAATCCGTTTTAGACCAATCAGAACCTTCATTTCCCTCGACTGTTTCATTAAAATCATTTGACGTTTATAAAAGAAAAACTACGGATATTGAACACGCAGATTTGACAACGATATCCTTATGAATACAGGTGAAACATTTCCATATTGAGTCTGGTACAAAATATTTGGTTGGAAACCCGCTTGGCATTTTTCTAATAAGAGGTTCGATATCAAATACTGTTTATGTTTAAACGAAATTCAGAACATCAGATTTCGAATCGTTTGAACAGTTTTTGGTGTTCATTATTCTGCGTTCAATTTTTTTAGACTCGTCTCAAGATTCAAAATGATATTGGCATAACAAAAACATGAAAAAGTGATTGCTTTTGAGACATTTGTCAGTCCAAAGATTCAACATCATCCGAACTTATTCTCAATGAGCATTTAATACCGAACCCATACCAAGGACGAATATGAGTCATTTTTGAACCAGCAATAAAATCATT
>SCLD01148672.1:0-22332 GCA_004367895.1 Oikopleura longicauda
TTAATATTTTTTATTGTTTTCGAAATCGTATGATTCATGAATGAAGAAAAAGTGTCTGGACTGGATTCAGAGTCATTCTAAATCACTTTTTTAACTTCTAGCCTATAAAATATTCAAGGGTAGTATGATTGAGAGCGATCAATAATTGAAACTTATTTCAAGCCGCTAGAACGGCCATCAATGTTCGATGATGGGAAATTATGCTAACAAACATTACAATAAGATGAACATTCTTGAGCCTAAAATTTACGGTCAAACTGACTCAGGTCAATCAATGTGAAAGAAAATTTTAGCTTCAAAGTGGGCGCGCCCGCGCGTCTTCCCGATGGTCCGTATTCCACGCGGGGTAGTATAGAGAGAACGAACATCGAGAAGGCGCACCATACTGTTAGTTGACTTTTAGTTGAATTTTCGCACATAACTTTTTCAGATCAAGGAATCTGGACCAATAGTATTATATGGTATTCGAGTTGACTTTCTAAATCTTGAAAATTCTGAATTATTGAACCAAAGTCGATTAAGCATTTAAGACCCATTTTAAATTGATTTCGAAGGTCTCCGAGAACTGATGGTAAATTAACCATTCAAGAGATACTTCTGAGAATCCGATTTTAGGAGAAGAGCTCCGGACCTCAGAATTCAATTATTCACAATGGAGAAGTTCCAAAATATCAAATTAGAATTCGCTAAATTAGATTGAACACTTAATATCAATCTACAGTACATGAAACAGGCTCTGAAACGTTTCAACATGATATGTCAATCATTCTACTAACTTATGTACTGGCGTCGACAATGTCTCAATCAAATTGGCTGATGCTTACATCCTTACTGGAAAGCTCATTTGGAATACCAGGCACCATCACATTTCAGATAACAAATAATTCCAGGTGAACCAGTGTATTACTTAGTGTAAATCTGTCCAAAAATCATACCAAACGCCCACGCAAATTCGGTTATATGTAAGTTAAAATAAAAATTAAATTCAAAACTATGTCAGTCTATTTTGAATGAAAACATGAAATCAGAATAATTAAAAAGGTTCCAAAACACTCGAGAAAAACTCAAAAACATTCAAAAAAATAAAATAACCTGGTTAACCGAGTGGTTAGCCACATTTTCAGGTTAAAGTAAACTAAGTCTTAAATCATTTAAATTAAATGAGTTTAAACACTTTTGCGTATTTTCTCAAAAATACAGCTGTTTAGTTTGAGCCTTATTTGGAAAATTTCAATTTCAACTCGATTTCGACCAAAATGACCATTTAAAATTCTGAAAATGAACAGAACCAAATGCATTTCATCCTTCCATTGTATAAAAAAGAAAGATAATAAACTTGTCAAAGCGTCGTTAGTATTTATCGATATCAATTTATTGCATGGATCGATTTTAACCGGTTTATTATGCGACGAATTCCTGAGAATCCCAAATTAGAGTGACCCAATTGGTCTTGAACTTGCACCTATTAGAGTGACCCACTTAACATGCATTCGCTCACTAATGTGTGATCCCCTATATAAGTTACTTCTTTACTCGAAAATACTTCTGAATTTGAGGTTAATCTTTCGCGTGTGCCAAATATTTCATGGGTACTGGTCCTGAAAACTTAATATAAATATTAAGGTTCATCGAGTTGGTCATGTGTGGTCAAGATATCCGGGTATTTTCCTCATCGTTGATTTCAAAAACTTAATTTTACTTTACTCATTACAGTTTGGTCACCAAAAACGTTACAGTCACCCTGGGATTAGAAATGTTTTTTTAAATTTCTTAATTTTCGTTACGGTCGAGTGACTAAGTTAACAGTGTGGTCCATTTTACAAGAGATTTTAAAACGTGTGGTCGAGACGAATATTTTATAGGTTCAGAAGTGATATCTTGCGGTACCTAATCTTTCAAGAATTAGAATTCGTGTGGTACGTTGATTTCACTCATTGTTAATAGCTTGAATTTTATAGCTTAATTTAAACTTAAAATAGGAACTTTTTTCCATCTTTGATGTACTTCTGTATATCTTCAAGGTTAAATCTGCTCTGTTCAGACTTCAGACACCCAAGTGAACCAAATCAAAAGTTTGGTCCTTAACTTTCGGGGATTAAATGATTTTTTTATTTCTATGACAAACAGCTCCGTAGACACGATGGTACATTTTTCAAAATTTTGGAGTCATTATTCACTAAAATCATCACATTCCACTATCATAAACCTTAATCAATGTCAATTCAACTAAAATAGACCCTATATTGCCCTACGATTGCTTCAATTGGAGCAACAATATTTAGGGTCCGACACAATTACGCAAAAAAGGCTTTATAAGGCAGTACGTTTTCCAATCACGAAATTTTGAGCGGTTTTTCTCTTGGTCTATTCCAAGCCTGGAACAAGGATATGTAGCGGTAAGAGGCTGATTTGAACTTATCATATGATTGCTGTCGGTTAATATATACAGCATAAATTATAGTTGACTCAGAGAGACCCTGATAACACCACGTTTCTAACCCTAAAAATATTTTTTCAAATCCACCTAAATGAAACCGATCGGGATCCTCCTCCATTTTTTGCTCGATTGAGGTGTCGCTCTTTTTCTCGATTTCCAACTTTTCAACAACTCAACTCATTCGTCGTTCAATTCATCAGCGAGATAAAAGAAAAAAACTGAATTTTTGAAAAATTTTTAAAATTCAAATAAAATGAAACTTGGTCGTAAGTAAAACGTGTATTCTTGGCTAATTTCGAGATGAAAAGCTCTAGCTAGAGATTTTTTGGTGTTTTTTTTGGAAAATCAGAGCTTATTATTTGATTTCAGTTTTATATTTGTTTGCGATTGCCAATTCAAAGCTTATTCGACGTGAAACTGAAAGCGAAGATGCTCAGTTAGGTTTTCAATCACAAAACAGCTCCTGATTGGTCTATTTATAAGCCAATCATGCATGTTGAAAACCCGTTAAAGGTAGTCAATACACCAGTCGACCAGTCTGAAGGTGACCAAACGGATTCAGTTGCAACAGAAACAGACACTGAAGAAACTGAAGCCACTGAAACGGGCAATGCTGGTAACACATCAGTAACCGACGGAGTGACTGACGAACAAGAAACTGGTGGTGACGATAACGTTGAACCAGCAAATCTTCAAGAAGGCGACCCACCTGGTGAGAAAAAGCCATTTTCCTGGGCAATTATTGTAAATTGCCCAGCTAGTCTAGTTTTTTATAATTATTTTAAGTTGTCGACGATTCGACCACAGGAGAACAAACAGCCGATGGTACTACTCCTGATGAAGGTAAGGAATAAAAACAATTTTCTTACATTTTTATTAATCGATAGTTTCATTTTTGTTTTGCACTCATAGTGTCATGTTTTTGCCCGCTACGCTCTGATCAACATCATAAAAATCATGTTTACCAAAAGAGTGACATTATCGAACAAAGTATTTGAGGCTTTTTTTAACTCTAGAAATTCAATGCATATTATGAAGTGAAATGGCTGATAGTCAAATAAAATGTATGTGCAAATCAAAAAATGGCTATCAGTCTTGAATTTCCAGTCTCGATTCTTAGAGACTAGAGCTCCATGGAGAGTACAGGCCGTTGCAGTATAAGCGCAGCTGGTTGTTCAGATTCCAAGCTTTATTTATAAATCAGTCATAATTTATGACTCATAGATCAATCGTCAAATTAATATTCTGCTCAGCTACAGGAGGTGATGAAACCGATAGTACTCCCGATGATACACCAGCTGGTGATGACACAGCAAAAGAAGGTGAAGCCGCTGCAGCAACTGCTAATTCAACAGGTAATAATTTTGAAATTGCGTGGGCGTTCAATATAAGTCAAAACTTTACTCGAATTATTTTTTAAGATACAAGTGGAGATACTGGTAGTTCAATGACAATGATGCTCTCATCAGTTTTTGTTGTCTTATTCATGATCATTCATTAAAATTATTAATTTCCTTCCCAATGAGGCTTATTTTGAGTCTTCTTGGATCCATTTTCGACCCATTTCGGCTCTTCTCTAGCCTTATCTGTTTTGAATCGGTTTTAACTTGTTTCAACCGGTCTTGACTGGCTTAAACTAGCTAGAACCGATTTTTTACTTTAAACGCTCCTATAGTCAAGTAAAGGTAGTGCCAAATAGCCCTTTGAATATCACTTCACCAGGTCGAAACTTTATGGTGTGTGCTTTCTAGCGCCATATCCATCAAGTGACTGAACAAAATACTACTAATATGACCTGTACTTTGTATAAAGTCCTTTTTCGTCTGATTCGCCAAATCCAATCATTACCAGGAATTCTCATTATTGACCCGCCAAAATCAATTTTCGAATTAGCGCCGACACGATTATTGGTTAAAATGCTAATTTTAGATTGGCTGTCGAAATTGTTTTTTTATAAATGGCCAATCAATAATGAAATTAAATGGAAAACTGTATAGTTCTGTAGATTTTTTCTCCTGGAGATTTTGGGAGTTTTATTCTAGAATGGTCCTTTCGCGATCACTTTTAGATATCTTTCCCACATATTTCCGTATTCAAAACTGTAAAATCAAAACTGCATGAACTAAGTTCAAAAGGGCATTTGAACACTCTTACGCCACTGGGTGGCCAAAATTCTAGAAATTGTGAGTCTGATGACACCCTAAAGGTTGAGGGACTCAAATAAACAGAATTGATGCACAAAATAAAGCTTTTTCAAGTATTTCTTTTATTGAAGTCTTTGCAGGTAGGGCGGGGTCGAATAAGCGAGTTTTGTTCAGCGTTCTTATTCCACCGGGTTGAATGTCACTGACTAATGATTAACTTCAATATCTTATCATCGCTTCTGATCAAGTCGTTCCGACAAAAATCTGTTCATTACCCCAGATGAGACGCCGCATTTCTTCACTGTCTGTACGTCAGTATCCGGCATGTCCATGCGTCCGCGTTTCTGCTTTTGTTTCATTAAAATCAGTCATGCTGAGAATGTCACTATTCAAAACCATAAATCGTTTTTCAAATCGGAAGACATGGATTTCATCTTTTTAGGAATTGGTCCATTCAGAATAATGTATAGGTGAAAACGACGACGAATCGAAAGATTATTCCAGCTCACGGTTATTTTGACGAAGAACAGTGAGAGAAAGTTAGGGTGTGGATAGTTCGGCCAGGTTTTACAAGCTTTTCAAAATAATATTTTTCGATTTCCGGTTTCAAAATTTTTTCACTTCCGGTCTGATCAAACGCCTGTAACTTCCAGTAACTGCAAAAACTCATTGCCATTTTTTCACAGTGAACCAAGAATAGGCGGACCTTCATTTTCACTAAATATTAGCTTTTTACATCCACCGGAGTAAAACTTAGAAAGAATTGTTAACTTTGGCACTAGAATTTAGTATGACTCATGGTGACGTCATCATTTTTCAAGAAAATCAAATTTATTAAAACCCTCACAACCAATATCTAAAAAAAGAATTTTGGAATTTCAATAATATCCGGCTAAAAGCGAGCAAAAGCATCTTTAAATAATAGGGTAATTCAACTTTATTTTGGTATACTCGGCTTTCGCAAGAAACGTGGGAAAATCTACAGTTAAAATCGTTTTTGATTTAAAGAGATGTGCAAGCGTTTTCCAGCTTATTTTGATTTGCTTGGTAACATTTTCAAACTGATTCATTGAAACGCTATTAATTATGATTCTGATCCTATTTTGATATACGTTTTCCACAGAGTTGAAAACGATCCTTGATTTTTGCAAAAGTATCCGATAGTATCATCATAATAAAATGTTCCTCTATCGATTTTGATATCAATACTCTATTTGCGACGATATGATAATTTAGGCTTTCCAGAAGCAAGCTTCGCATACGAAATATGAAGTGTTTTAAGAAATATTTTTTTTTGTGTTTCAAAAAAAATTGTTAATTAAGCCTTGATTTCCCCGGTCAGCAGTATGAAACACTTAAAACACTTTAAGTGCTATCGTGACTGTAAAAGTCTTAATCGGCTAAAATTAGGAAACTTGCGAATAGTCATTTGACTCTCCCTTAATCTGAGTCCTTAGAATATTGATATCTTTTCCTTTCAATCGAAGTCAAATAATTCTTTTGTTGAAAAGCAACATCCAATGCAGTGTACTCACCATATCTATTGATGCGCTCTGGGACTGCTTAATTCTAGGTTTCCGATTTATAACGATAGCTTAATGAATGTCATTTTAGATAAAGACACTATTGTAGTTAAACTTAGTGAAAAACTAAATAAAGAAATCCCGTTCGTTCAACAACATAATTCATATCAGCACCATTGTCAACAAGCTCTTCGCAACCTGCTCGGAATCCGATTGCGGCTGCGGTCACCAACGGAGTCACATTATAACTAGAATTTTATGTTATATGTAAAATGTTACATGTTTTAGTCATCAAATATCAGCTTTAAAGATTTACTTACTCGTTTTTGGCATTTGGGTCAGCGCCATTTGCCAATAAAAGTTTCATAATGGTATGAGCGTGCTCAAATCTTCTTTTCAATGTCCAGTCAGTTGCTTTTTGACCCTGAAATGTTTAATTCACTTACAGGTATTTACAGATAGTCGGTAAAACGTATGATGAAAGAGAACAAAACCTACATATTCTAGAGGTTTTGATGGCGCTGTTGCAACTAGATGAAGTGGCGTATTGCCCCAATAATCTTTTGAATTGAAATCAAGATCTAAATGTTTTTCTTTGGAAATCTCAATCAAATGTTTGACCATTTCAATATTCAAATCTTCAACAGCTACTCCGATGACGGACTTTATTTGGTCACAAAAATGGGTTGATCAATTAACATCCACCACTACGGATGAAAATGTACAACGAAAATTTAAAAAGCTGTCAAGTTCATCAAAATAAGGTTGTACTTGTCATTCCCTAGCCACCACATGTTCTCGACAGTTGACCAATTTTCTGAGAAAACTCGGATATTTGGACATCTTTGAAGTCAATATCAGATCCAATTATTATGAAAGTCTATCATTGATAGACCATTTCCTTCCCCATATAATTTTGACTATTGATATCGACAGGAGAGAATCCGATTTTTCCCAAGAGCAATTCGTCGACTTCATCATATTTTACCTAAATCTGAGCGTAAAAATTTCTAGTCAAGAAAATATTAATATCTTCAATTTTATATTAAGAAGCTTCAATAAAGACCTTGTGAACTGCATTGATAAGCATTGCTGGTGGTGGTCTGAAGGAAGTTTGACCTTTTAAGAATTCAGAATTAACTTACCACTCGAGTCGAGTGACCCTCAACCCAGTTTAAATTGCCCAACCCAATTAAAAGACTGGACGATTTAGGCCAGACCAAGTTCAGAAAATTTAACACTCATTATTTACTTTGGCCAGTTCTAATTCAAAGACCAAACAAGTCAAGACTTTTAACCTGAATGAACTTTTTTGTCTGGTAACTCGATAAGCACCACAAACCATCTCTACAAGTTGTAGACTACAACCCTAACCAGGGTCACCAAAGAAGAGTGCGAACACCACTTTTATTTCAAAACAACGAACAGTTCGAGTTGTGCGAACAACGAACAGTGCGAGCAGTTCATTTTTTAAATTCGCTGAAAACGGCGAACAACTGTTCGGTGGAGCCTGACCCTACCACGATCATTACTCATATTATATGAGTCATATAAATTATTATATTTGCAAAGGCTGATATCCTGTCGATTCAGATCTGATCAGATGAATGGTAAAAGCAAATAAATTGTAAAAGTGTAAAACATCCGCTGGTGGTGCAACTGAGTCAATTCCTGTTAAATATATCCTGTATTTATTTCATTTTTAAATACACTAAAGAATGCAGTTATGAAGAATTTGTAAATTGCTACGTTGTTTGTTTATAAATGAAGTATTCCATCAGTACAGTTTAAAGATTTCTAAACACTCTGAATCTTAACCTGTACAAAAGGTAAATGGATGATTATTTTAGAACATAGATAGTGTGGTGCTGTTTTAAACGCAAAGGAGAGTTATTCATTAATAAAATATCATTTTCAGCTTCGATTCGATAGTTTTGATCATCGCAAATCAAGTTACCTTTTTTGATTTCGCCATTTTCAAAGTTTATTTCGAGTTCACATTTAGTATCAAGCGTGGTATTCTTGATAAACCATCTTCCATCAAATTTTAGCGTGGGTGAACTCAGCGGGTGACTTATTTTTACAATTGGAGATGATACGACTGACCATTTTTGAATTCCAACGATGATTTCTAAAAATAAAAAACTGATTTTGTATTTGGATGTGGATTCGGGTCGATTTGGAATGGGGTCTTGTTCGAAATGGCGTTCATTTTATGTGTGAGGCACACATTACTCAGACACCCGATGACCGTTTCGATGAAACTTTTAGGGTTTGTGGAGTTCGACCTCAGGCTATCTACTCGTCATATTTTCAACTTCCGGTCGGAATTTCAAACCGGAAGTCGGTCTTTCCACCTATGATACTGATATCATTCCGGCACCAAATTCCACCCTGGGATTAATAAAACGACTTAAAATTGAATATGCAATGTTTCAATACCGGTTAAACCGGACATACCGGTGAAAAATATCGGTCTTCGGATGTCCGAGTAATTTTTACGGTAAACAGTTTACCTAACACATAAAATGAACGCCATCTGAGTGGAATCGGTAAAACTAACCTGAAAATTGGATTTGTATTTCATATGGTTTTCCAGGTCCTCTATAAAGTGAATTGAATTCAACATCGAATTTTATTTCCATCCCATTATCAATTTTACATTCATATTTATCGTCTTGTTTATTTATTTCGACTTTTGTACCATTGCTTTTCACTGTCAAACTTTCCGGTGATTTTGTCGGAATTCGATTTTTCAAAATCTTTTCAATATTTGAAATTGATAAGAACCATTTTAGAAATTCGACAGGGTCAGTTGTTTCAGGGCAACTGAGACAGACACGGGCCAGTTTCATTGAGCCAGATTCGCTAAGATAATTGATAGGTGATCGGCGAAAAAACATTTACAGGCTAGTGTAACAACTACTATACCTTCCGGATAGCCACTGTGGCCATACTGTATTGAATAAATCGCCACCAAAGGGGACTGTTTGTATAATTGATATAATATTTTCTCTTTGGTCATCTGAGTACTCTTCTATCAAGCCATCCAATGGATCTGTAACTGATTGCCAAATTGATGAGTCCTCGTTGTTGACCTCATTTTCCTCGTCCGACGATGATGAAGAGATTGAATCTTTGTCCAAGGAAATACTAAAAAATGGTATTTTTCGTGCACCAACAGTATCTATTTCGAATTATGATCTGGTTTACCTTTTTTCTTGTTCAATTTTGTTTCCAAAGAAGAGTGTTCTATCTGCACTATCCACAGCCAATTCTAGAGCTTTTATTGCCGATCTCCCATAACTGAGCAGTTTTAAGTTCTCAATGTTGATTGGTTCATTAGAACAATAATCCTCGATTTCTGCCAAATATTGTCTTGCAGCTGTTATCGAGTCACGTGCATTAATCAGCTGTTCGTGTATACGACTGTTTGATTTTGGAATTTCGGAAATATTGATCGTGTTATCAATATTCTGAACCGGAAGTTCACTGCCGGCAGAGGCAGCACGGAGACAGTCCACCCATCGCTGACGATTTCGAGCTGAATATGACTCATTGATACGTTATTGTTGCGTTATTACGTACCATCGGCAGCTTTGAGTTTGTATACGACTTCGTTCGGTGCGGAAACGGTGAATCCAAGTCCATCCTCATCACTGAAATAACACGGTATTCTCAATGACGAAATACTCTAATACGGCGTTAAATGACGCAACAAAATATTACCTTGGAGTTATATGTGCACCAATTATCGGCAAACTTCCGCGAGACTTTTTCAGCTGGCCGCCGCTTGGTTCTCTGAAATATGGCTTGTTGAAATGAATTGCGTAAACTCGAAACGCAATAGCTTAAAATGCTCTATAAATGAGTAAGCTTTATTTATAACTCAGACGCTTTCGGGTCCGAGAAAAAGGTACCACGCATATAAAATAGACCGGAAAAGACGCAATCTAATCGAAATTGCCGAATATACTCGAATACATTGACTGACCTCAAATAGTATTGCAAAGTTGTCCCATCAAGAACGAAATATCTTCGCTGCCAACCTTTTGCGAAATTGGTATACTTATACAGTGTACCATACATTCTAAATTAAGTAATATTTTATCACTTGTATAACTCATATCAGATGAATCATACACATTTCCGCAATAAATCAAGTGAACCATCTCTCAAGTGGTTCAAAAATTGACCAATCAGATCAGCATTCGAATCTGCGTCTTCTGATTGGTCCAATGGAATTTCCAATTTTTCTAATCTGCCTTTGGTTCCAGAAAGGATTTCTAGAAATATTTCTTTTTCTTTCTCCTCTAGATCGGATACTAAATTCGAGTCAATTTCAACTTCCAATTCTTCTATTTGACCATTTGTCGATTTCTTTTTTGTATCTTTTACCATCTAAAATTCAGATGAAAATCTTCATCATGAATTCTTTTTTTATAATGTCATTCAAACGGAATAATTGTTGTTTACCTTATTGAATTGCTTCCGATTCATTACACTCACAGCTAAAACTGCTCTAAGCTGATCATCAAGTTCTTCATTCGAGCTCAGTCTTACTAAAATCGACGTTAAATGACAGAAAAGGACTATAACTAGGGGTGGAAATACTTCGTCTAACTATAACTTCTACTCTGTTTAGTACGCAGCCTTTTATAAATCAATGAGTTCAAGGCATAAAAAGTTTTCTATCAAACATATTTTTTCATTGTAACCTACCTTCGGAAAAGAATCCAAGAGAATTTAGCAATTTTATTTTTGCATCTTTAGCATCAACTTCATGTCTTTCAATAGCAGTTTTGATGACGTCATCTGGAATATAAACATCATCGTATGGATTCTTTTCTTCTGTAAATCCATACATTTGCAATAAACGAGAATTCGACATATCGCCAAATGTATTGAAGATCTCACAATCTGGTTCAATAGCCTTAAAAATGATTTCTGATGAGGTAAAGGTCTTGATGAGGAAAATCATGGTTAAAACTTGGCTTGTTTTGGTCAAAATTGATACCTTTGTAGCATTTATAGTCAGGCAATCATCTCCAAATTCAATTCTAGCATTATTATCCCACGTATGATTCAATAAATCTCCCACCGGAAGCATAAATCTTCGTGGTTCCGGTTTCTCAATATCACCTTCAACTAAATTAATTTCTGATCCGGATTCTTCCTCGTCTTCTGGATCTGTGAAGGAATAACTCATCATCAAAAATGCACAATGATAATATAATGTCTGTTTTTTAGTTTTTGGGACCATTACAAATCCCGAGAAACCGTTGTCATGTAGTCTAACGGTGGTATCATAATGGGGAAAAAGACTTTAAAACCTTTCCCGAATTTCTTGGTCTGTATATGGAAACAGTTTTTCATTCTTTTTTATAAAAGTCAATGCCAATTGAAAATCTTGATCCATCCTTTCTCGATCATCATCAATATGTTCTTTCAGTCCAATCGTATCAATAACTTTTGCGTAGTTGTTGCTCCAGTTATGTGGGAGTGTAAGTGTTCCTACATCTGGCAGCCAATCAATGTACGACCTCCATTTTGAATCTGCATATGACCATTCCGCCTTTATAAGGTTCCTTTTTTATCAAATAAGTTTCTTATTGGTTTTGCTGAGCCGAGGACTTTTTACTTGACCATCAGTAAGAACCTTTCCATTAGTGATAAAATCACCGAAATCCAAGGATGATTTTTGATTTTAGTAAATTTTTTGAACTCATTTTCTAGTCTATCGGAATGATGTAATGTTGCTGATCGAGGAATCAAAACCAATTCTTCGCCTTCTTCAATTTTTTCGACTGAGAGTAGACCGTGACCAGCACAGCCCGGACCGAATTTAACTTTTGGAGAAATCTTTATGCCTTTATACAAACACCATTTATTCATCGAACGGAGCAAATCATCCCTTTTTCGATGATGACATCATTAGTCCATTTTAAAGTTGGATTTTTTGAAATCACCAAAACCTGTCAGATTTCTTTGCTCTTTTAGATTCATATTCAGAATTGAGTTCGAAAAAACTTCGTTTCATGCCTCGATTCGTATAATTTCTGAACCAATCAAATTATAGTAAATTTTGTGATACAATATTGTATTTTGCCGAAGCAGGAATCGTGGAACTGATCAGACAGGGCTGGAGCAGCACAAAACAATGTTCACAGTTAATAAAAACAATTTTTCGCAATTAGGGTATGCCCTCAAGTGGAAAATCGGTTTCAGTGACCGTAGGCAGAATAAAGTGACCTGGAAATGACCTTATAAAGTCAAAATGGTCTCTATCGCCCCATTGCACAGTATGATTATAAGGTCAACACATGTAATTTGGGTCTGAGTGGTGGGAAACAGGTGAAATCAAGGTTTTTGTTAAAAATTGACCAATCATAAAAGCCCAATTTACCCGTTTTGGGTAAATTTTGCCTTGGGTTTAGTTGAAGAGAAATTTAACTGCGGCATCCATATCCCAGTTGTGTTGAGAAAGAGCATCCAAAGCCTTCTTTCTATCAACACCCATTTCTACTACTTTGTTAAAATTCGACAAAAATTTATCGTTTTTGGCTCCAGGGGCACCGGCGAAATGTTGAGCCCAAAAAAGAGCTGTTGATTGCCACATTGCCCTATTTGAAGTGTATTGCTGGGCGACAACGGCATCCTAGAAAATAATTTTAGGTGTGGTTTAACTTTTGAGTGGTTGGTTACCTGTGGGTCATCGGGTTCTGGTGACTCTAATAAAGCTTGAATGGACAGTAAAACAGTTCGGAGGGTCATGGCGGCGGCCCATCTGGATGCCAAAATATCAAGACAGATTGCACCAGTGACGGACGATATATTTGGATGCCACAGATTTGTTGTAAATCGAACCTTAGGAGGATTGAATGGATATGTTGGTGGAATTTCTAAAACATAACGTAATTATTACGTCACAAGGGCGTCATCATACCTATAGCCAGTTGATATTTTCCTCCTGCATATGGTGTATCTGGTGGTCCATCAATTTCACCTTTTAATTTCATCAAATCATTTCCCTCCAAATTAAGAATAATCCCTTGACAATCATCCTTTTTTTGGAATTCGTTTATTTCTCGTCGAACACGGGCAGCAGCAATTGAATCACCCATTTTGTATTTATTTTTATGGTTTTCTCTCTTTTTTTAAATTAGTGGCAGAGTTGGTAAGACCAATCTAAAAGGTTTCATTTTATGATTTTGAATCTGACCAATCAGAAGACAGGATTTAACCAAAGTCTGGAGACAGTAGACAGACAGAAAACGAAATCATATGATTTCAGCTTTTTATTAATATGAATAAAATGTGAATTTGCAAAAAATTAAGGTGCATAGGAGTGCAACATTTTTACCAATTGAAAATAAAAATAGAATTGCAATCGTGATCCGTTATCTTTTGAAAAGACAAATTTTATATGCAGGTTTTATTAGGCAAAAATTATTTGAAGAAAATGAAGTGCTGTTTAAAATTCTAGAATTTTTTTCTCGTCGAGCCATCTGATTGGCAGACGAATCCTAGTAAACTTATCTCTGAATAGATATTAGATCGGCGAGATCAAAGAAAGAAACGAATCTCAATTATGCATATTTAGAATAAATTGGAGCGTGAGTCATAGGTCTGAGTCAAACTCATTGATTGGAAATCATGAATCGATTATTTCGCGCAATACTTGGGAAATTATTTCGGCTTGCTCGAAATCTTTTTTTATTTTTAATTTTCGAATTTCTTTTTCGAGAAATCGAATTTGAATTCTTCGCTCGTCATTATCACCGGTTGTAAGACTGGAAGTTGTACCGGAAGTGTCGATTTCAGATTCATCTGGTTCACCAAATGGATTTCCACCACTTGATATCGCATCATCATCATCGTCGAAATCGCCGAACGGATTTCCTGGATTACTGCTAGTTTCGGATTCGGTATGGGTGGATGGTTTCTGATTGGATGATTTCTTTTGGTTTGCATCATTTTTTGAACGAAAAAGTGAACTCTCATCAGGGCAAGTAAAATTATTTTTCACTTTTTCAAAAACTGGCCCAGATTGAGGCAAACGATATTGCACCTGAAAAATAACCTATTAGATCCGAAGTGAAGTTAAACTTTACCTTTGTTTGTTCATTATTATTATAGATAGGTTGAGGTTTTGAAACTTTTGGGTTTTTATCAAAGGATTTTTGATGATCATGTGACGATTTTCTGGAATTTGAGGATGATGGCGTCGAAGGTCTTGTTCGATTAGGAGAATTTAAAGATGATGCCATTGAAGAACTAGAAAAAATGGTCATTTTAAGGGTAGAAGGCCAGCGATCGTTTCTCGAGGCGTGTTATCAAACAATACCTGGTCGATTCGAGTTTAGTTCGATTTGAAATAATTTCAAATTTGACATCTTGAATGACAATCTGAGTTACTTTTCGAATTGAAATCGATAAACGAGAATCGATCTCTTCAACCGAACTCAATTGTTTTGATAAACGTTCTAATTTTTTCATATCAGTCTCGATCTTTTCCACATGTTCCTGAATGTCTGGGTTAAAACTGAACAGGCAGAATCAGATTTCCGAATTAGATAATTTCTAGGTTTTTTTTCATGTCCGCATACCGATTGTACAAGGATAAATACATCGAACTGATTTCTGATTGGCCCATTCGTTCTTGTAATTCTGCAACCTTATTCTCCAAGCAAAAAGTACAAATTCTAACGCTTGCATCGTCTGTACATTTGACCGGATGGTGAACGATATCGGCAAGAGCCTTGTAGAGGACCGCGTGACAACAGTCTCGACAAACAACACAGCCACATAGTCTACAATGGTGTTTTCGACTGTAATTGATTCCAGCCTCGATTCCAAATTTGAGTCCGCATTCAGGACAAACAGGGACGAGCTCGTCTGGGGCCCACGGAGTAATATCTTGCTCCATAACACGTTTTTCCACTTCGCCTAACTGAATGGGCGTTTAGATTTAGTTCGATTGTCCGCTTAATGTACTTACTTCAGCAGCATCGAGGAGTCTGCAAATTGTCGCTGACAGGCTCGATATCCCACTTTGGGTTGGTTGAATTCTCGAATCGTTTCCACTATCACGATAACGTCGAAATTCGGCCATTCTCATTCTCTGTGCACCATGTTCTTGACGAGACCAAAGCGATGGATTTACACCGCCCGACACGGTATAAGCAGAATCATCTTCCAAAATTCGACGTCGCTCTTCTTCTTCGCGACTGATTGCTAAAATGAATGAGTTATAAAAAGTTTTGCAAGGTATAACAAAAAATTATCTTCCAATTAATTGCTCACCTTTTTGTGACGGAATATCTTTTTTTGTTCCTAGGACACCATCGAGCCAATTAGAAGCCGTACTTTTTTCACGTGCCTGATGAACTCTTTGAAAGTGATCTGTCAGGGCTTTTACCGAACCCAGGTCTTGGTGACATTCCGGGCATAAAAACCCGGAATTCATCCCTTTTCCTAAAGAAAGACTGTCAGCACAATTCAATGAATAATCCGAAACATGGTTAATTCTGTATTTTAAGGATGTACAGTATTTGCAATAAATTATTTCGCGTAGGCGGGTTTTCGCGATAAAGACGTTGCTACCAAGTAGTGTGTAGGCGAATGAAAAAAGCTGAAGCTGAATGACTCATCGACTATCCTTTTATTGGATCGCCCTTATCGTTGATCAGTTCGTTCTCAATCAAATAATTATTATATTCCTCTTCTGTAAAAAGTTCGTCTAATTCTTCGGGTACTTAAAATAAATCTTATCATATGTAGGTTGTATTCCGCGATTTTTTGTTGGTGGCGGATTCACGGTCCAAGTGGTCAAAAATACCATGGAGGATATTCGAAGTTTATATATATATTACCTGTAGCTTTCATTTTGAGAATCCATCCCTTTCCAAGTGGGTCACGATTTATTAATTGAGGGCGTCCTTTGTCAGTATCAATTGCTTGATTCATTTCTAGAACTTCGCCAGTCATTGGAGCATAAATCGAGGCAATACTTTTTACGGATTCGACATTACCAATTTCCTCTGAATATATCAATAATTATGTTTTCCGAAACTAAACCTAGCAACAATACATAGTAATACACTTACCATCTTTATCGACTATTTCATTCATTCTTTCGATTTCAACAACAACGAAATCTCCATAACTATCTTGAGCGTAATCCGATAAACCGACTTTATATTCGTCTGTTGTTTTTATTCTTTCCACCCAATAATGATCTTTTGTATAACGAATTTCTGCAAGACTAAAATAATTATGTTTTCAACGTTTTATTTTGCATCGAACCATTTTCTTAAACTGACACGATTTTGAAAATTTCTCAGACTAAATCACTTACCGGTTTGAAGAAAGAAGCGTTCTGATTGGTCCCGATATCTGTAAAGTCCGCCGTAGCATTATATCTATAAATAAAAATAACTTTATTTCTATTTTTAAAAAGTAAAGTTCATCCGAGGGCAACACAGTCTCCTCCAATTTGCTTGTAACAATAGACTGCCTCATTACCACAGACATATCACAGGATTTGTGAACTCATTTTTATATTGACTCATATTATATAAGACAGGTCATTTAAGGCCAACAGTGACCACATTTACATTCAAAACCATATTTCTCTTTTAATTCTTTCAATCTTTTTTCTGAATTCTCCTCCACCGAATAATTTGTAGTTATCTCCATTCCTTCCCCAATCTCTTCTGTTGTATGAACTAAATAATATTTTATATCTTATGAAAATGTACAGGTGTAACCTTAACAAGATACTTGTATCTATTAAACGGCTACCAGTCCTTAAGACAGTAAATAAATGAAAAGTCAAGAAGAACAAATAGCACTGTATGAATGGTATTTTTTCTTGTCAGGGACTAGTCGAGATTGTCATGAAAAAGGTTCATGAGAACCAGGTAGACACATTTGACGAGTACAGAGTGACCTTTAACCTACTGCATTGCACTCAAAGTTTTTTTAGTTTCAAACCCATTTCATCAAGAAAAAATATGTGTCATGAGTCTCTCACGAATCGAACGGCGAACTACATAAAAAAGTTCGAATACTAAATCCCTACAGGTAGTATATGTTTGTTTTGTTATATGCTGGATAAAAACAATAATCTCTCTGGAGAAATAATAAAGATTATGAATAACCTTAATCGATTCAGAAATGACTCATTCACCACTTATTACTTTTGACCAGCACAACTTCAAGCCGAATAAGCAATCATATCATTATTTGGAAAACCATGATTTGGAAAAAAAATCCAAAAACCAAGTTTCTCTTTCCTATTTTATAAGAGTCACGTGGATCACGTCTTGTTGAGATCATTAGGTTCATTTGAAAATACAATCTAGAAAGGATATCACACATTTCAAAGTGCGAATGTAGCTTTTTTCTAAGTACTAGGACCCTCATGTCAAACCGACTCAACCACCTTGAAAAACAAAATTTCAACCAGGAAAAAATTAGTTTCAGGAAATTCTATCTAGGCTGAGTAATGGCACCAACAGCGTCTGACCGTATGGTTTTTCACGTGAACATAAAAATAAACAAATATTTATGTTTGAGTCGTTGAAAATATCTGAGAATCAACATGCAGCGTGATCTTATTTGACCTTCAAGATGTTCAACTTTTGTATTTGCTCATTCAATATTTAGAATATCATTCAGAATACATTTGTTTTAGTCTATCCCGAAAGTCTGTTTTTTTGCAGAAGAAATGACTTTGTTAAGTTTGACCATTTTAGTTCAAGCTAAAGTTATGTTTAGAAATCATACCTTTTAGCCAATGTCCACCAGATAGATAAATTGTATTTCGTTTACATGCATGGTTTATCAATGAAACGTTTGGGAACAGTCTGATTACACCATCCCCAACACCAAGTTGATTTTGAGTATTTGTCATTAACAGTTCGAGACATCGTAAAAGTGAATTTGAACTTATTGGAATAGTATACCCCTTACAATCATTCAAATATGATATCACGTGATAGCAGAGAGCAATATATCGACGACACTGGACATGAGTTTTCGATTCACTTTTTTTAGATTTGAACAAAAAAAACTCACGATACAAATCATCAGTCGTTGGTTAATAATTCAAATCTTTCCTTTTTTCTGAATCTGTCCAGTCTAGAATAAAATCAACATTACAAAAACTTTGTTGATATTTATTTTGTTGAACTGGAAATGTTGTGCTTCTTTCTGGACGCGATTCTAACTCCAGGTAACTAGTGTCTTTTATAATAGCTTGAATCAACATTCCAGCTTCGTCAAATGATTGGATAAGATTCATATGACCACATTCAATAGAGTGCTCGACCGCATGCGCTTCTCTGCACTTTTCTTTTGTGGTTTTGAAAATAATGAATTCGTTACTTTCGAAACCCCTGTACAATTGGTAAAATAACAAAACGGACCTGAACAGTACATGGCGACAGGACAATATGGACATGGAATAAACCCACCGGGATACTTTGCTTTTACCAAACAATTCAAACAATATCCAGGGAATGAATTTTCATATTTGAGCGAAGAATAAAATTCTGCTTTTTCTTCAATAATCTGTGTTCCAGCTGGAATAGTTTTCTTGGCAACCACGTGATGTCCTTTTTCTTTCGTATAATTTACTTTTATCCAATCAGAGTCAAATATTTCTTTTCCTTCGTATTCATCTACTGCTGCTCGATTCTGTGCAATTTTTTCGAGTCCTTCAGATCCCAAATTCGATTCGCATTTTAGTATTCGGGCTTCAACCTTCTTTTGTTTGCTTTCATTATCATTGCCTGAAAGTTTAAAATAAGAGAATGATTTTTCTGGCCCACTTCCGGTTGTAATGTGTACCTCACACATAAAATGAACGCCATCTGAGTCATTCAAACTTACCGAAACCATATGAAAGTGCCGCTTTGCAGTCCAACAAAGAAGCGACATTATTTTGAAGTGATTCGAAACAAGCGGATCGGTTCGCAATCGAATCTGCTACAATTGAAGTACTTTGACCAAACCTACTTGATACCGTATAATAACCAATAGCTTCTTCATACTTTTTATCAACGAATAGATAATTCGCCTTTTTATGGTTTCAACTATAATTTATAGACTAAGAATCACCACAATACCTTTGTATCAATGTTTTTCGAGTGAACATATTGACTGTATACCAAAATGGGGACATTTTCAATTTTGACAATTTTGTAAAAAAAATGGGGACATTCGTATTAAAAATGGGGACATTTGTAAAAAAAATGGGGACATTTGTAAAAAAATGGGGACAATTATTTTGTAAAATAAGTAACCCTAACCCAAAACCCTAACCCAAAGTCATATTTTTAATAACTTTAAATTTGTAAAAAAATGGGGACATTTGTAAAAATAATGGGGACATTTGTAAAAAAATGGGGACATTTGTAAAAAAAATGGGGACATCCAAAATGTCCCCATTTTGGTATACTGCCAACATATTATTTAAGTTGAAACCATCCCTGTTTTTTTACTTCTAGAGCTATTTCATCTCCTTTCACTTTTCTGTCTTTTCATATTTCAAAATCAATTTCACATTTAAAAATATTATTTTATTTAAAATCGATGATCGTTGTGGACTAGATGTAAGAAGTGTAGAATAAAACTAACTCTGAGCGTGAAACCGCAAATCCAACTGCCCTAAATGACATTTCCATAGATTGAAAATCCCTCAAAAAGATAAAATTGAACTCGTAGAATTCTGAGCATTCAGACCTAAGTAAAAAAGTATTTGAACAAAATGTTATGTTCAGACCAAATGGGTTGAAATATTCCTGTTGGATAAACATAATTTTCTTTTCCAGGGCCGTTTGTAATTGCCAGAAAAATTTCAATTTCGTCCTTAACCGAATCTGCAGGCTTAATTGGTGAAGCCATATCTGCGTAGGTAGAGCAGATATAGCTCAGATTCCTAACTTCCATACACCCTTCTTCCTCTTCCATATTGGTCATTCTGAAAAAGTCAATTTTGAAGTTTCCAATTGGTATTTGAACTTTAGGATTACTCGATTTTCAAGAAAAGGCGTGGGTGGTGGAATTGCGTAAGTGATCAAACGGTATAAGAGCGTAACATGCCATCACGTGACATTGAATAAAATGATTTTCTCGAAAATAAATTCAGAACAGGTTCACAGTCTGGTCCAGATAATTCCATGTTTTCAAACTCGACATCCGATTGGCTGAATCGGGCAATTCTACCATCATAAAATCCAATCCATATTGAGCTCCCTCTTGTGGCCAGACTTGTTATTGCACTTGTACCAAGTTTTATGATTTTCGTAGCGAATATCTGAAATAATTTTGATTGACTGACCGGAATACAATATTCCAAGTATTGACAGTTACCTCGTGATTATTGGTTTTTACAAGAATAATAGCGCCATCCTGTGTGCCAGCATAAACTGTGCCCGAGTCACCAACTGTCATCGCATTTATGGAACTACCAAAATTTTGCAGAAATTCGCATTTTTCTCCCAAAATCGACCTTCCGATAATATCACCAGATTCAGTTCCGATCCAACAAAATTCATTTCCTTCTCCAAAAAATAATTCAAGACGCTCGCCACAAGTGATGCTAGAGGGCCCGATGCAAATTGTATTCAAAGCGCCATGACCACCATCGAGCAGCGTCGAGATAACTTTTCCAGTTGATGTTTCCCACATGAAACATTTTCCATCGCTTGAAACAGAAATAAAGTTTCGACCAGGACCGATGAGTTCTATACCGTTAACGCTTGAGCCATGACCCGACATTTCTCTGTTCCAAGTTCATTTAGGACCCTTCCAGAATTGGACATTTTTTTATCCGGTCACTATTAATTTCACAGCTTCATGAAATTGGTTTTCATCGATTCAGAAAAGACTTGTGGCCCAACTCTGTTGTGGACTTTTTGTAACAATAAAAGGATAAATTTTTAATGAATCAAAATGAACATTCCTGACTACAGTACCAGATCCAACATCAGCGATTCGTAAAATATTATGATCAGCAATCAAAAGTACTTGTCCCGAAGGAAAGAATTTTGCCACTTGGGGCGTTGTCGTGGTTGAAATTGATCGTCGCACTTCTGATAATTCTGGGTCGAAAACTTCGACACAAGATTCGCCAGATTTGATAAAGAGAGATTCATTTGGGGAAACGTCCAAATATTTTTTGCTTTTTATCGTTCATAATTTCATCACATATTCCTGTCGAAGGCTGATAAAAAATTATAGTTCATATTATATGAATCATATAATAAAGTGGGCGTGTCTTCCCGATGGTCACTCGGCCCGAATTTCGCGTGAATAAGGACTATGGCCATCCAGAATACGCATCCCACTTAATGTCTATTTTCGTCGATATTCCGAAGTTTTCTGAGTTTATCGATTTGCTGAACGATTCCTGTAACTGAGTGTGTCAAACTTTTTGTCCCATGTGACAAAAGCTGTTTTAAACTTTTTCGGTTTTCAGCAGATACGTTGGGTAAACTAGTTGGATTAATTCACAAATCAGATTTCAGTAAAAACCAACCTTTTCAAAGCCAATAATTATTTCTTTTTTATTTTCACTTTTTTCAATTTGAAATTCTTTAGAATAAATTCTCGAAACTTTTCGTCATTCAAAAATGAACCAATCAGCATTTATCTGCACCTTGACCTGTTGACCAATGATATGTCTATTCAGGTTTGGCAGTGAACTAAACATTTTACTTTGAAAGATTTCCTTTTCCATGTTTTTTATTGTCTCCAGAACCGACCCAGGTGCACCATGCCGCCTCTTCATGGACAAAAGCTTCTGACCAATCAGGTTGACATTTAGTATTTTCTCACTTGAAAATGTCCAGTTTCTCAAAAATAAATGCATTCCTCGTTTTGATGAGTCATTAAGTTTCTCGAGATTATGTTTGACAATTACTCGAAAAGCAAAACATTCTCCGAAAAATTGTATTTCACTATTAATGAATTTGATCAGTTTTCAAATTCCGATGTTTTCAGGCCGACTGTTATTAACAATAGCCAAGAGAAATGTTTCTTGTAACGAAAGTTGATGTTTTTTTGTAAATTCGTTAACGCGTCCTTTTTTGAGTCATGGGCCCGAATCTCACCACAATCAAAAGAGGGCGCCAGGCTAGTCAAGTTAGAAAGGTTGCTTATGGTTATTTATTTGTAAGAAAAACATAAAAGTCGCTCATTTATTATGAATCATTAG
>SCLD01148783.1:0-22328 GCA_004367895.1 Oikopleura longicauda
AGTCTCTAGAAGGTCTACGAAAAAGTGACAAATTGGTCAAAACCAGTCAGTCACTTTTTTGACTACCCAGAAGAGGTAGCAAATAATTTTAGGACAACTTTTATATTTATTTCAAAAACTGACTATGTCCGGGTCCTTAGAGGACTTGGGGCACAGCCGGACGAGAAATAGTAAAAAACTGTTCACCCTCTCACAGTGGTAGTGAAGGCTCCGAATTCGGAGACTTGACAACTCACTTTAGGTATTTTTTACCTTAACAGAGAACCTTTTAAACTGTGAGACAACTCTAAAGCCCGTAAAATCATACTGCGTCTACGTGTATGAAGGACTCTGGCGTTTCGCTGAGACCATGTTGGCAGAGTTCAAAATTCTTTTCGACGATTTTTTCTTAAAATCGAAGAATTCTGTAAATTTAAAATTCTAAGGGATTTCCCTTACTGTACTTTTAGGGTTTTATCCCTCAATTTTCGACTGTAAAACCACCCATTTAGATATGGAAGTCGGTGATACAAACCGCGAATGGAATTTCAGGCGCTACGCCCATCAAGTTTTCAACTCAACTGCTTCGGCAAGAGTTGTCGACGATTATTGTCAGGCACAGCTCAAAATTTTTTCCAGAGAAACTTTATTACGATTCAGATGGTTGACGCAAATGCGTAAAATTAAACATTCACCTTAGAAAAAATGGATTTCGAACTTTGGGTTCAAAATCAATAAATCTAGAATTGAATTTCACGATATCAGAAATTATGACTTAGAAAAAATTTCTAAACATTATCGGTTAATCAGAAATAAGGTTGTAACCTTAAAACTAGTCAATAGCGACCTATGAACTTCGGGCTCATATGTCATAGTAGAAATCTTATAAGATAGGGATTCTTCTGATAAAACTCGATAAAATCAGACAATTGTCGATTATTCCAAAAATAATGGTTTTCCATCAATAACATAAATTACCATCTGGATCAATTAGTAACATCGGAACCTAATTCAGAGCTCATCACAGTTTCTCCCGATTTTCAATGATGAAAAATTGAAAATGGACAAAACATCGGCCCCAGCAAAACAAGATCAGGGATTATCCCTCAATGACTCGGTAGACACCTTACAATCAGTCAAGGCGTTCGAAATAACGGTGGACTCGTTGGCTGGTGACTATCGGGACGCACATTTTCTCAATCGAGAAGGGCCAAATATGGACGCGGCAATGAAGATTCGTGAACAAATTGCCCGCGACATGCGCATATTTCAGGTATTAAACCTCACTAAAAAAGCACTCAGAAAGAACGTGTATTATAAAACTTAGGGACGATAAAATAGTATCGTTTACATGAGTAAACGTAGTAATAAAGTTAATTTTAGCTAACTTATCATTTTCATACTGTAAGAAATGATAGTGACACGCAATTTAACGATCAATTCGTCACCTACCGAAGACGTGCCCTTTGGATTGTTGCTGAGAAGGATCTCAAGATCAACAAGTTGGCGAAATTACTGCTTGGGAAAGCAGTTTCAGCCCAAGATGAGACATTTCCGACAGACAGCCAGTTTGCGCTGTTCTCGGTCGAAGGTATATTTAATGTAGATACATAAATCTGATTACTAATTCCTATATAGATACGGAAGAAGACCCCCAAAGGGTCATTTTGGACGTGGCTGACAACCTTACGGTTCACCAACGAAATACATTGGTGCACCGTACACCACTTTACAACAAACGCAATTACCAAGTAGATGATCAGGGATTTACCTCAGTTTCCTCCTCATGGACCGGATCAAAGTTTGAAGTCGTCAAACCCAGTGAAGTTGACTGTACAGGAACGTGTCATTTCCAACTGGTCAATTTGATTTTGAAAAACCCGCACTGGAAAAATAAATTTAGGCGAAGCGCCTTAGCAGAAAATCTCAATATAGAATCCAACCCGGATTTCAAATTTGAAGACCTCGAAGCCAGTGACGAAACATTACCAAAATACTCGCAAGTCACAAAACTTCACTGGGAATTTTTCAACACGAAATGCATAGAAAAATTCAAAGCTGATAATACCCATCGATATCAGTTCGACTGGCCCATTACAACCGATCACGGATTATCCGTCAACACACCAAAAGTTTTTGGAATCGATGTTCGAATTATGGACGAGAACTTGAACATCATTCGAGCGCATCAAATCAGCAATGAAAAAGGTGAAAAACATCGACCGTACCGCCAACTTTCCCACCGATTATCAAAGCAGCCGGCCACGATTTCATCGATCCGTACCAGACATGATCCATCGGTTATAGCGACCTCACTGATTCAAGACGCTGTAGTTTCAGCACATCTTGATGACACGGTGAAACTCACACCAGCTGCGGATCTGCTCAAAATAATAATTATGGGTTCCCCATTAAACGAATTATACAAGAAAACCATCATGATGGTAACGGTGGCGGAATTGGCTTTTCTTCCCGCAAGACAAGATCTCAAAACAATGTCCCCAGAACTGGTCTTGAAGTCAATGGAAGCCCAACTTGAAGACAAAGTAACACGTCAATTTGTATCCACAGTATTGATGGGCGTTCCGCCTACCATGCTTGATGGTTTTGCCTGGCGTGGACTATATATGTCAAGAGACAAGAAAAAAGTCATCGAAAACATTAAAGAAATGCAACTCAATGCGTTTCAACTTAGGGATGGTCCCTCAATTAATGATATTCACAACGAAATTGAGAAGCTGTTTCAAAATCTTTGCTCGCAACACACAGCTCACAAATCTGCGCTAGAGGGCGTTTACAAACAAGCCGAACTTTTATTTACGGATAACCGTTATTTTGACCAAGCGGCAACAATTTTAGCTGATTGCTTATACACTATCAACTATGAACCCAAAATGGTAGTCAATCGTCACACATGGCTATTGGCTGATGCACCACTGTACCGACGACTTCAACAAATACTAAGAGACAAACTCTCAACACCGGAAGTTCCTATCAGCACCATTATGGCGTCACAAGCGACATTAGTGGCGGTCACCACGGTCATGACTGAAGCCCAAAAAATTATGCAACCAAGCATCATCAATGAACTTTACAACCCACAAGCCTTCTCTCATGCAAATTCAACAATTAAGGCAATTGTGAATCAACAAACTGAATGGAACAAAATTAGACCTGAAATGGCAGCCACAGTTGGTGATCTGGCTCAAGATCAAGGAAACAATTTATTTTGTAACCTCAATTTCAATCAAAATGATAAAACTGATCAGGCATTTGCCTTAAATGAAGCAGGTAACTTTAAAATTAACAATCAATTACACTGTTTTCAAACATTACTTCGGTACATAAACTTAAAAACTCATTTAGAATTGGATCGAAAGGTCAACACAATCCTGGTGGGTGACACCAACTTATTGGAACAAAAAATTCGTATTAACGCAAAAATACAATGTCAAATGCGTAATTGCGTCAAAGAAGCTTCCCCGAACCAACCATTCTGCGAATTTCATGTTAGCATAATTCGAGCTAACGATGAACTGGCTGATGCGAAAGATAGAATGGCCTCGTCCGCCGCAGAAATCACTCCCTTATTAGGTGCTAACCTTATTTATCGACTTCCACGGGATAGACCGGACCGACGTCATCGTCCGGACATGTCCATGAACTTAAAAAGGGAAGAAGAACGTGTCCACACCGAATACAGGCAACTGGCTCAATTATTTAAGGACATGAATGAATTCCTTCTGTCAACACCACCGGAAGAATGGCTTTTGGAAAAATTTCCAGAGAAAAAATTCCGAAAGAAATGGGGACCGGCAGCACCACAACCATCATGGTATGCAGCAACGATGGCAGCGCTCAACCTGTCAAAAGAACTTCGAGTACCAATGACGTCAGACTGGACGTACATGGCCGAACTACTGTTTCACTTGGCGACATCTCAGGGACATTCCCTCATGCAAGAAAAGAAATATCATGAACCTACGGAAAAAGGACTCATGCGTAGGTGGACAAGATTTGAAGCTCTTACGGATGCACCGTCATATAATCTGGGTATCAACTGGGAACGCGGGTCTGCAAACTGTCTTTACCCTCCAAAAGAAGGTTTCCACTACTGGCCACGACGGCAAATCGTAGCCAACAAAAAACCCGCCTACTTTCTTTCCCCAGATAAAACTGCAAAAGTACGTGATACCAAACTTATGCTGCATGTAGCCGTCAATAGTGAGCACACAACTCAGGACTACAAATTCCGAAACTGTTTCCTCCTCGATGCATGTAATATGTTGTGCCAAGCAACAGCATCACCATGGCGTTTCGATTTTCTGGAAATTAACGATATAACGGATATCCGTAACCCACGCGTCATCAATATTGAAGAAACACCGATTGAAAATCAGGGAAAAACCCTCACAAAAACAAATATAGTGGAGCGCCTACGACTTCTAAATGGCCGAAGTTCAATCTTCCAAAAGAATGCCAGAAACAAAAATGTTAACAACATCGTCTGGCGGTGGAATAATGACTGCCTTTTCGACCCCATCACTGGTCTTAAAGTGACCACCCCAGAAGAGTTCGAAATTCAAAAGAAAAGAGCTTTTACAAGGGGAGTCATTCCAGCAATGGAAGCAATGATGATTCGATTCTCAAACGAACTGTCCGAATTCGGGGTACAAATTCATTACCAGTTCACATCGAGTGTGGAAATTATTCGTCTGTTCAAAAACACTTATGCAATGGCATCAAAACCGCATCCAGACCTTTTTAATGACCAGACGTTGCAAGAAGAATTGTTTAAGGACAAACCCTTAACCGAAAAAATTACGGGATTTCCGTTAATACTATCTACACCGGTGGCTATTCAACATGGTGTTCAAAGAAACCACAATATTTCTCGAGACAAAACGAATCATCACAATGGCAACATTCCAAATTTCGAGGAGAAATTCCAAGCGTTTTTTGAATCCCAAACCATTAATGCGTATATGCATCAAGTCGTACTGATCACAAACGATCCATATGTACCTTGGAGAGAAGGTATTATACCTCACACTCAAGATCTCCCCTTTTGGTCGTTCTGGGCTTCAACATCGACTCCATTACTGGCCGAAAATGAAAATATTATGGATTACCATCTTTCCGCTGACAAACCACCAACTGTTCGAGTAGGCTCGCCACTACCATTGGGAAAAAGAAAAAATCTAATGGTTATGAACTCCAAAAAACAACGTGCAGAGCATCTTTTGGCTATGCATAAAAACCAACTGCCGGATCCAGAAAATGTGCTCCCAAGACCACCAGTGGCTAAGGAAGAAACATATACGCTGTCAAATATGGCAAATCGAATTCAAGATTTCGCACATCCAGCGCCATTGATTCAAACTTTTCACAAGCCAGCTGCAATTTTAACGGATAATCCGTCATTTTCAACCGCCCACGCAAAATTAGCGTCAACCCTCATTTTCGCCCGAGACGAACTCTGGCCGATGAATGATGATTTCAAAGACCAAGCTGAACAACAACAATGGTCAACCATCCAATCAATGCGTGGTACCGCGGTTATCGCAGCAGGAGACTGGATCAATGTTTCAGGATCCGAAAAATTCAAACTGGCGCAATATGCACAACAGCGCGACCTCCTGGTGACCCAAGCTCAAGTCAAAGAGACTTATCAACATGTACACCAGGTGTCCGGCTACAAAGTCCAACACTACTACTCCTCGGACTTCAGGTAATAATGAGTCATAATGACTAAAACATTGCTAAAAAATATATCTAGGGACGCAAATTGTGCTCAATGGCAGAAAGTGATCGCTCAATTTTGGAAAACCACATTTCTTGCCATGCAAAAGCCCCATCGTACAGTGTTTGAAACCGCTGATCAATTTTTGAGGAAATTTCCTAATCAGTGGAGTGACCCATCGTGCAAACTGACGGCGGCTCTCAAAGTATCAAGACATGAACTTACTCAACGTTATGCAATTGCATTAAAAAATCTGGAACAATACTTCGATCCATCGAGAACGCCTCCAGTGGATCCCATGGATGATCACGAACAATCCTACATTGAGTATGATACCTCAGTAATGTTAGAACAAGCTGATAATAGTATTCTTGCTCGTCAAGAAGATGATGCGACAACTCAGGCTGGTTTACTAACGGACATCAAGTCACTAAGATCATTTGATAACGAAAATTGCATTAAAAAATTCTACTCGTAAACCACTAAAAAGCACCAAATTGAACAAGGATCTAGAGATAGATTTGATCATCAGCACACAGCGTCTCGAATTGATTCCATTAGCTCTGTAGCTCAGCCAAGTAAAGATCATGTCCAGGATATTCATCCTATGTTCACGTACATCACGAGGACATTAAAAGCATTATTCCTTATGCAAGGTCCCTTATTTATTACGGGTTTCCGTCAAAAAATCGAAGATAAACATCCACTGACAAATGAAGAACTCATCTGGCTTTCAGAACAATATCGTAACGTTACCACCTACGACGAATTTATGGAACTTTTATGTGGAGTCAACGACATCAGCGGCACCAAATGCTCCAACTATATTCCATTTTGGAAAACAGTTGATATCAACGGAGCAGATGATTCCATAGCAGCCACAAATCAATACAGAACCTTTTTGCAAGCTGCAATCAACAATCATGGTCCCCTTGCATATGTGGATAAAATTGCCTCCACATTAACTATTTTAGGTCTAGAACCTTATTTCTATTCGGAATCAGAAATAACAAGTTGGCCAAGGTAAAAAGTGTAAACATGTTACAAATAAACTAACTAACGCTCAATTTAGATTTATGCAAAGTTTGACATTCTTGGTTAAAGAGAATCATGGTAAAATACCATCATTTAACGTGATCCCACGTGATAGCCAAACAGGTGCACAAGCTGACCCGGAGGAAACTCGACGACGTTCCATTGATCGATTATTCCCAAGTCATGGAAAAACCATCATTCACCTGGACCAAATACAGCATTATTCCAAGAATGCTACAAAAGGGTTACATCCCTCAGACGCCCAATTTCCGCTGTTACCCACGCCACCGGGTACAACAGCATTTTGGTTCGTAAATCCAAACGAACCCCGAGTTGACTTATCACTGTACGAAACTGATAATGAGCGATATGTCAATCAACTGATTGGTTACTCAGGAATAAGTTACAAAACCGTTTTTTATCAAATTCATAATGGAAATCCATAAAACGCTAGGACAAAATTCATAACTTACTTAAAGTGATTGCCACTGATGGATTCGATGGTCCACCATGCGCCATTTTCCGAAGAACCTGGAAAAACCTCCCCAAAACACAATTCCAACAATTTTTCATCCCAGTTACATACAGGAAGGGTAACCCAATTCCGATTTTGGATCCGGTATCCCGCATAGTCAATCCTTCCTCATCTCAAACCAACAGTTCTAGATCTTCACCGCTTCCCGATGAATTCATCGAATCGCTTGAAGACTATTCAATTTAAGTAAAGTTACTCAATCTTTGAAAAATTCGATTTACGTATTTATACGTCAAGATGTCCCAGAAAGAAAATTAACTTCAAGATAAATTCAAATTACGCAATTGCGTCAAAATTAAATCATATCTGTTTTTACAGCCAATATAATCAAATCATTCCCTGTGTAACTACCTCCGAATTCAATTACCTTCATAAAAAATACTGAAAAACCAAACAAAAAATAATAAATATTCAAATTTTTTCCTTTAAAAACCGTCTTAATTCATTGCAAATTATTTAGAAATCGGTAAATAGCATGGTTACGAAATATGAACAGCGTAAAACGCAAATGCGAAGACGAAAGCCTACGCCCAAGCAGGAACCACAAGTAACGGAGGAAAATGAAGTTGAAAATGAAGTTGAAAATAATGGATTATCCATCAAAACTGAACAAGCTGCTAATGTAATGGCTACGATAACAGCTAACATTGCCGCAACCAAAATCACTTTACCTGATATTGATCATACACCGATCATTGAAGAAGAACGAACACCAGAAGATAACGCACTGGTAAGACTTGCACTAGAAAAATGCACAAAAAATACCGGATTTCACCCCTAATGTAAAATTAAGAAACGGATTTCCGTCACCGAATACAAAACACGTCATAAAAAAGCTAAAATTGACGAATTGGACTTTGGTCAACTTGCAGACAAAGCTGAAGCCGATCTGGTGGAGCATTTTTTTCAGAACCAAAAAACGGCGCCACCATATGAAACATCTCAACCCCCTTCACCAATGTCGGAAATATCCGAGGATGAAAAAGAACCCGTTGATGGACAAAACCATGAAAAAACATTTACTCAAGACCTTACACAACACGTAAATGCATGTGTCGCGAAACCAGAAGTTCCAAATACGACGTCAATCGAAGAAATCGTTACACGAACTGTTAGTCAACTGGCTGAAACTATCCAAGCGTTGGTGGTACCAGAACGTCTCGAAAGGGAAATAAAAATCGCCGACGATTGGCGAAATCTATGTCGAGCCATATGTAACAATGCACGACTTATCAATTCAAGGTTATCCTTTACAAAACGTGAAGACATCACTCAAAATTTGGAAGGTCTTAAACCTGATTTTCTCCAACCTCATACGCTACCGTGGTCGGCATTCCTTCAACATCCACTAAGTCATTCAATATGGCGATTGATGCAAATGCATAAACTGTTTCACGATGATCCCGCGTGGCAAAAATGGTGGAAAAAGATTCAACAAAAATCAAAGAAACAGCCCTGGAATAAACTCGCCACATATACCCAGGCTTTACAATATTATGAGTCCACCTCAAACAATTTTTGGACCCAAATGGCTTATAATCCATCAATGTTGTCGGTAGAAGACATCACAGCCTCGTTGACCGTACAAGCAGACTGGTTACGCGCAGCTGGAATAACAGCTGACAATGGTTTTAGATTGGTAGAAAAATTCTATCAAATTGCCAAAAAGATTGCCGAATCTAGCGGCAAAGTTGCTGCTATCAATGAAAATTTGAAATCATTATGGCCATCAGGGTTTATCCCTCAAAATCTCCACTACCGAACAAGTCCGTTCGATTCGATTCGACTCGAAACATTCATAGATAGGACCAAAGCGCTGGTTTCTTGGCCATTGGAAAATTATCGTTTCGATCCCGAAGTTACTTGGGCTCAGGACGAGGGTGGCCTTGAAATTGAAAAGATCAATGAAAATAGACCGCCGAGATCACAACCAGCACAAGAATTTGTCGATAAAATGAGGATTTACTCACACGTGGATGACACTCAGAGACAGGAACTAATGAACTTCTTATCAAAGCCACAATAGCTCAATATAAGTGATTTCACTCAAAAAATTCAATTAGAAATTTATTCTCAACCTGAGAAAGAAAACAGATTATAAACTTCACCGGTAAGTCTCGTTTTATAGGATTATGATGCTTTCAAAACACAATTGAGTAATAAGTACTAAAGTATACATTTAGTTTAAACATGTCACGACCACCACGTGACCAACCAAATTATCATTCGCATGCCCGGTATATGTTTGCCGTCGGAATGACCCTTTCACGAGCACTTAACGCGTTGGATGGATGTCTCCGAGAACTTGATAACCCATTACCAGCTACAGAAGAATTGGAAGCACTTGGAGTCAACTTACGAGCAGCTCGGCGCCGACTTGCACGCGAATATGAACGCATTATCTCTGCAGATTATCCTAATCCAAATTAATGTGTGAAAATATTAACAATCTCTGTCTCAAATTATGCGTTATGCATCAATAAAACATTTAACAAAATAATTCTAAATATTCTTTATCTAGTCAGCTAAGATGGAATCGGATAGGGACCGTACTGAGCGTATATTACATAACAGCAGGGACAAAAAGAAAAAATCCCCGTGGTTACAATGGGAGTGGGACTCTCGGAAATCGGCGGCACAAGACACCTACTATCAAGGCTGTGGTCACACAATGTACAAAATACCGTACACTTTTCAATTTATCGAAAAATCAGGGTTAACCCTTATTGAAGCCATAGCGTGTGATCACATTCAGTGCCAAGCAGTTGACGAATGGAAAAAATTTATGGATATCCATCATATTGAAAAATATCAACCTCCACCGGTCACTCCAGTAAATATTAGGAATAATATTGTTTTAAATCGCTGGGGCATAATACAGGGACCGTATTTGCATCGGCACTGGTTCGATTATAGCTTTTATTGTTGGGATCTGTTTCATGACATATTTTACGATAAAATACAGTTTAATGATGATAACCGAGATGAACTTTGGCTAGATATATATTGTCGAAGCACCAAAGATTTCTGCGCCGGCAGCTACAATAATTTTTCTCCTATTTACCTCTTAATGGCTAGAACATTACCAGATGACTATTCTAGACACATAGCTTATAGTGAAATACATCGCGGTGCAGATCTTTTTCATAATTTAGCACCTGTAGATCCAGAAAATGCTAAACAATTTCGCAACCACGGAAAAATCTTCAATATTTCCGTTGCTCATATTGATAACTGCAAAAAATTAGGACTAAATCCTCAAACACTTAATACTACCCATCACCGAAAATTACAAAAAACCTATTTTCACCAGCTAAGAAATAGAACTAAAAAACGAGCCCGCCACCTTTCTAATTTCAAAATAGAAGGTCAGACTCAATTAGAATCCTGGTATAAGCCTATTCGACATATACCGCTACGATTGATCAATAAAGGATCAACAGTCAGTGCCCCTATTTATCCTAATAACGATACTCACATTCAAAAACACTGGAACACGTGTAGGGACCAAATAACTAAATTTATTCAAGCAGGTTCATTGAGGCTTATGCCTAAAAATTTTCAACCAGAGCTTTCAGCGGGACTAGTTCTAGCAAATGCGGATAACCCATTGAAAAAAGTCAGATGTTGTTATGATGGTGGATCCATAAAACTACTAGAAGGATTTAAATCACCCTGTCCTCTAGAGGGCTTAGAAACCATCCTTAGAATATTAAAAAGGGAAGACCGAATGTGTAAACTAGACGATTCAGCAGGTTTTCATCTTCTAAAGTTACATCCTGAAAGTATAGCGTTATGCTCATTTCAATTTGACGGCCGCTATTTTGCATATTCAGTACTGCCATTTGGAGAACGTAAATCCCCGGCAAGTTATCAACAAGCCAATCATATTCCTTTAAGTTATGCTCGTACTCTCGGAATTAGTGTCACCTGTTACCTAGATGACCGACTAATTGCAGAACCGACATATTATTCAGTCCAAGGTCGAAAAATAGAAACCCATTGGGGACGTAACACTTTTTTAGTAGTATTACTCATTTTAGCGGGAGGCGGTTTTATAAACCTCGAAAAGTCCCAATTTAAGCCCACGTATCAAGACGAATTTTTAGGTATGAACCTTAACACTCAAACTTGTACTATTTCTATTCCGACCGAGAAATGGACTCGATTCCAGAAAGACATTGACGACATTTTAAAAGCCAAACATATCACTCTCGAACGACTAGAGCAGCTTCGTGGAAACTGCTGTAGCTTCATCATAGCCAGCAAACATGTCCAAATGTTCATCCGGAAAATGACCGAAGTCATAACAGCCGTATATGATATACATAAAGGGGAAATTCATCATTTTTTCAAAAATCACGTAATATACGTCAATGATAGGCTAAAATCGGAACTCTTAGAATGGCAAAAACTTGACATTCTGGAAGTCCAAAGGTGCTGGTTACCATCTATTCAGCTAGGCCGACAGCATACAACTCTGTACACTGACGCATCATTATGTCAGCTAGGAGCAGTATTATTTAAAGGTCATGAAAAACTTGGCGAATTCAAAATGGTGTTCCCAGAATTCATGGTAGACTGGCCAATCAGTACCAAAGAAGCATTGGCAATATGGTTTGCACTCGAGCATTTCTCCAATTATCTACAAAACAAAGAAATAACGTCATACTGTGACAATCAACAAGTAACATATGCTATGCAACTTGACGGGTCAAGAAACCCTCGCTTAAATGACATTATCATAGAAATCATGCGTCTGGTTAAGAGATTTGACTCTAATTTTACGTGTCTATGGTTACCAACCAAATATCAAATTGGCGATAGACCTAGTAGAGAAGTAGATATGACAGAAGAATTTCTGCCAGTTCCACACTTTCAACAACTTGAACGCATATTACAAAAGACATTTCAAGTGGACTGCTTTGCATCACCCACCAACACAAAATGCCGGAAATTTATCATGTGGAAAAATGATAAATTACGTCACAAAAATTGTCTAGGCTATGATTTCTTTACGGTTAATCCGTCATTAATAGATCATCTTAATCTTTACATTTTTCCGCCAAAATCGATTCTCACATCGGTGACGGATCATTTGGTGGAATACTATCCGAACACATATTTTATCCTCCTATTTCACCAATGGTCTGAGCAACCAGTGGGCATTGAACGGCTGTTACGTAATAATAAAAATTATCTGGTCACATTATCAAGTGATGAAGCCATCACTTATTTTCCCAGTGAACATCGATCATACATACGAACGAATAACACAAATTATGGGCTTCAAGACTATAAATTTCTGGGGACGCCAAACTGTAGACCACGTACAGTGCGAGCCCTTGTACATTTTTATCACTAATATTATGCATTTGCATCAAAACATATTCAACTTTTTCAACTTCAAAATTTTAATATAATAATTTTTCAGAATGGATCTTCAAACGTTTAGAGAAGCTACCCAGACTTATCACAAATCGGCGGCCACGTTGCATCAAATTATCACAAATTTATGGATAAATAAATTCGAAACGATCGCCCTTCCAAAAGCAACCCTGGCAAGTAATGTAAAGGCCATGCGAGAAATTCAACAGCTCCTTCCGGAACTCTTTCACACTCAGGTACGGAAATAACTGAAATTAGGTCAATACCTTATACATAACTAATACCGTTAAAATCAGCTCATGGTTAATATTGCACAACCACTCTGTGATATGGAATGTGCACTCCAAGCGGTGTCACCGGTGGCAAACCGTACCCAACTGTTAGCATACAAACCATTGAAAACTGCAATGGATAAAGCTACTTATCATATTCAAAAGGCTTTATTTGGAACCGACCTTGATGTCACCGAATTACGGGAATATCCGTCAGCAGCGTCCGTGCGCTTATCGCATCCAATTATATTGATGGCTAACCATAAAAATTCAAACAAGTTGCAGAAAATCATATACGAAAATGGTAGTCAACTCTATCATAAACGTATGGAGCTGGTTAAGTCCCTAAACAAGAAACGAACTGAACACGGCGAACACACTTTGTCCGCTATGTGGCTCCCAGATATGATCAACCCACTTGATGTATATACATTATCGAATGATGACACTGCTTTGGCACATATCATCAAACAAGAACATCAATTAGAAGATACACGGGTTAAAGAATCGAAACTGGACTTGAAATTGGCCAAAAATCGCCCAATCAAGAAACGACCAACCAAGAATGTCCAAGCAGGCCCATCAAAGAAAAAAGCAACTCGAATCCGAGCTGCTAATTAATGGATTTCCATCATGTCAAACAAATATCATTTATAGACGTTATCTCCGAATTCACAATTATCGTTGCTTTAGTCCCAATGACTCATCAAGGTACGTTCTAGATTTTCACAAAATTTTTTACAAAAAATAAATTCAAATCGTCACAAACTCTGTACTGGCGTTAAAAATCCAAAATGAGAGAAAATTCATAAAAATTAGTGATTTCACTCAACAACATTTCAATTTAGAATGACAAGTGTTCCCGAAGGAACCATAGACTACTGGAAAAACAAACAAGCAGAATATCACGAAAAAATGATGACCACCGAACGTAGGATGTGGCGAGCATGGAATAATTTTAAAAAATGGAAATCCATGATAAGACGTTTGGGTCAAAAGAAAAATGGCAAGGAACACCCTAGTTCATTAAGACAATTCACCGCACGTGACCAAAACGAACAAGTTCTCATGGATATGGTAAGTCCCTTGAAATAAATGGAGCCAGAGAGCATCCATAAACAATTATAAGTTAGGCATATGCCTCAAAATTCAAATCAAGTTAAAATTAATTTCAATATATAAAAAATCTTTTTCTTTTATTTGTGTTTAGGCACCGCAACAAATTCGTCTAGACGTATTCTATTTCGTGATACACAAAGAATACTATCAGAGACAGTATGATCTATCAACAACCGAAGTTGCCATTCGAGAAAGTGATCTATCACTGGACCAACGAGCGGACCTGTACAGAAAACAATTGGAACAACGAACGTCTGTACGTCGTTTCAAGATGGGGAACAGCGCCCTCCTGGATGCGCCGATGCCTGAAATTGGCAAAATTCAGATTTAACCTACCTATTATGCATTATGCATCAAAAATGACCAAATTTCTGCTCATAAACTGTTTTTCAAGAACAATTTTGTTATAAAACTACTGTCAACTTGAGTCATTGAAAACCCAGTTACCCAATATAAACCCAACTTACCACCAATAACCTAGCTCTTATTTACAACTTTCAGATATGAGTAACGATGCTATTGAGGAATTCGATGATGAATTCGTTGACCTCACCATCCCATCACACACGGCTAACGCCAATAACAAATTAAAACGAATCGGTATTGAAGTTGATGTAACAAACATAAAGGGTTAGTAAATCACAATCACAATTAACGGATTTCCGTAAAAAGATTATTACTCACAAATCACTATTATAGATGACCTACAAACCAAAGCTTCGTCATGTACGGAACTTAAAACGGGACTCCTACGAGATATCAAAAACAAATCAGAGGAATTACGGACTGAAACCGTCAAAAGTGAAGAATGCGCACTCATGCTTCAAAACCTAATCAAACTGGACCGTGGTGAGCTACCTGCAACGGACGAAAATTTCGATGCTACAGCCGAAATGGCCAAACAACAAGGTACCAAAGCAATTAGTCATGTGACTCAAGAAAACGAAACTGCCCAGAAAAAGGTCGAAAATGCACGTGCATCAGTAATCAAAATGAGAAGCCAACTTCAAGCCATTTCCACCACCACTAAATCCGCCATGAACACTGGAAACGATGTCTTCAAAAAAGCCAGCAGGTAAAATTTCAATTATAAACGTAACCTTAATTAATAAAATAAGGTGGTATGCAATGTGGGATGTTATTCCATCCAAAATAATATCAAAATACCAAGCAACCAGTGAATGTCCAATTACGGTTTACCGTGAATTTAAAAGAAAAACAGTGGATGACCCAGAAAAGATCAACCACGAAACAGTTCTGGATCTATTACAACGTTATCGCCTGGCCCTACCGGACAATGAAATGGGAATGCAGCAGGTGAAACAATATTTGTCCGACAGAATCGAAGAAATTCGACAAATGTCGACAAAAGCCGACTATGATCGAGCAAAACTACTTCTCATGGTGTCAACATGTATGTCACATTCGGACCAAGTAACAGCTGATAATTTCCTGACGTTACACAAGTCCTCGCCAGCAATGACGGAATATGCTAACCGTAAGATCCACAACAAAATTGACCAGTTATACAAAAATTCCAATCTTGGAAAGAAACCAGAAGATTCAATTCTGGCAAATCCAACTGGCAAAATTGGACGAGCACTGCACCAGCTCGCTGTACAAGGCAAAACTCTGCCAAAAGCATGGTCAAAAGCCCCTACTACACCGAACCGTTTCCAAAAACGCGGAGGACGTCATACACCGTATAACACCAACCGTCAACATCAAAATGGAGGCGGACGCGGTAATGGTCGTGGTGGCTACAAAAATCAAGGTGGTAGAGCCCTGCAATTCAATAAACAGAATAATGAGCAGCCAAAACGTGAGTCTATGGGGGAAATTGTACCTAAATATGATGTTACAAAAATTCCTGAAAAACTAAAACATTTCGCTTCGGAAGCCAGCAACACCTCCAACCTTAAACAGCTCTTAGTTGACCAATGCAAAGCTGAAAATCTTCTCATTGACTTAGATTAACTTCAGCGTAAACGACTCACCACCCACACAATCAATTGGGAGAAAACAATTACGGATATCCGTCAAATCAATAAACCAATCACCATTGACAAGCTTGCCAAATACGTCATAAAATGGTACATGGATTCCTGTTGGCGAAAGAAACAGAGATGTCACATACCAGTTATGACGGCAGCACTTAAAAACAAAACAGCTCTAGTAATCCGAGCTCTACAACAATTACACCCACACAAATTCACGCCAACGCATCAATCCAGACTTCAACAATTAATACGAGGGTTCATTTTGAAAATTAACCTACGATTCAATATGAAGAAGCATCAAGCACCATATCTGGACTGGACCAAGGGACACACTCTAATCAACAAATTATGGTTTAAACCATTAACTGGTCGCGGAATACGTCCGGAATCACATATACAAAGAAAGAGAGCGGCCATAGCACTCATGTTAGCACTTCACAGTGGTTCACGGTGGTGTGACGTAATGAGACTCCAATGGCAAGACGTACGTATTATAAAAACTCTCACACATCAGCTCATGGAAATCGACTTACGATTTACTAAGGGAAATCTCACAAACGAAGTGCCGCAACGACTCCAATTTTCAAGTCTTCTACAATGTAAGACAGCATACTGTCCAATAAAAATGCTAAAAATCTACTGGATCTTAATGGATAAACCATCAACCGGCTTCATCGTCACTTCGCCAACCAGACAATGGTTAAATGAAATTGAAATTGAAAAAATGGGTACGTCCCTAATCAATCAGGTACAGCATATGGCACGAAAATTACGCTGGAAAACCTCAAACATTCCCACCAAGCATTCTGCAAGGGTGTCCATGGCCGTACGATTATATAACCTTAATATTCCAGAGTGGCAAATAATCAAATATATGAACTGGAAGACACCAGAAATGTTACATTATTATGTCAATGTACGTGATCAACGGTCAGCCACAGCACCGGCCACTCGACTAGCAAACGCATCCATAGAGGCGCTAGAAATGACGGAAGAAATGCTCTTTTAATGTTAATACATCAAAAACCACCTGTACATCACCTTTACCATGTATATACCAAATACCTAATACAATTTGTAATTTTTTTGAGAAAGAATTTTTTATGTTTAAAAGTGTCTTTACGGAAATCCGTTATAAAATTAACTAATTTTAGCAATGTCTCGAATTCTCCGAAGTCAGTCACCACCGGCTGAAAAACGACGAACACGAGATCATGCTCTTGTAGCCCACCAATGGACCAAACTGCTTGACAATTCAAATCGGTGGGCGGTTTTTCCCAACATCCCCAACAAAACATTCACATTTCCAAGCTGGAATCCACAATGGAGCAACAACTTAGGTAATTACCTCATCAATTAAAAAATAGTTATAAAAATCGATATCATATCTTACGAATCTTTTAAGTGGACCTGACCGAACTCGGCTGGCACTGGCATGCACGAACACTAGAATACATTGTTCTACATGCAGACAACATTGATGCATTAAGCATAATCACTCTACTACGCAATGGAGTCTCAGCCGCGGTCGGTACAGAAAACCACCAAAAATGGGCTGAGGCACTCAATGTGGTGAAAGTTCACCTAAAAAATGGATCTCTGACGCCAGTACGAGCGTTCAACATCGTAGCAGGCATTTGTGATAATCCCAACTTACCACAACAACATGCGTGGCCCAAAACAACTGAGACCATTATGGAAAATTCCATCAACAACTTCCATTTCAATAGTGTCCTCTCCTACACTGCTGGATGGCCGTCACAATTCACTGATTCTTCAGAAGCATTGGCACCAGGCGAATATCCAGGTAATTTAATGTATAAACATAACAATAACTAAAACAGAAATCTAGTATGGTCACGAAAAGCCTGGGAAACAGCACAAAATTTCCCGAGCGGAAGAGCCTTCCGTTCCAACACGGTCAGCTTCTTATCACGATTGAGCTTACAACAGGATACGTTTCTTATCCAGGTACCAGTAGGTACATCAAGATATTTTCTGTTGTGTCCAATTCCATGGGAAAGTGGTCACGAAGACAATTTCACCCACGTGCTGGCCAACATTATCAGTCTCCATCATCTCGCACGACAAATTCACGGAAAATCCGTCAATCAGATCAAGAATGAACTGTTCAAACTTGTTGAAGACCAATTAAGTGCTACCACAGCCCCAGGACATCGTTCCTGGACAGCGCCAATGCTTGAAACCTCAAGACATATGACATCATGGAATTCCATCACTGTAGCCGCTACCCAATCCACACCAGCCACAATCCAAGGGAAAGTCTTGAAATGGCTAGGCTCGATCAGCTACATGCATCTCGTTGACATGCATGGCAAGGTCATTGAAATCGCGGACGACGAAACCAAGTTCCTCCGTTTTCGAAACTTTGATTTCTCCGACGCTATGGTCAAATATGGACAATCCATCAAAAAATATAATACGGTGTCAGCTTTCACTGGATGGCAAAAGGTAGCCATTCAAAATCGCTACAAGAATCACTACGGCGTAACTGATCCAAGGCTCAGACCCATATTAATGGCAAACGTTATCAAAGCCGAATCCCCATCGACCAGTTTAGCACGAACAGTAGATGTCACACGACCATGCAAACACAATGAACATCAAGAAATCGATGTGACATCAGAAGAATCTGACTCAGATGATTCAGCCGTAAGAATTGCGCTGTCAGAACAATCAGCTGAAACTGATGATAGTGATATCACCAACTCTAGCGATGAAGAACTTGACAATAACGGTCCATCCGTCAATAATGAAAATGCCAGATTTAATCCGGAACAAGAACTCCAGATTCAAGCAAAAGATCGCGAAATGACAATTTGCCCATTTATGCAACATAGCCTTAACGTGCCAGACGTCAATGATTACAGTAAAGCACTCGCAACAGTTGCCGTTGAACTCGAACACACAACCGACGCCAACAAACAAATTCGGGAACTGGGTTGGATTCAAATGCTGAAGGAAATCCAGCTTAATATTGAGATGACCAAAGCGTTCTGTATTCACTATCAAGGACGAACAGAGCTAACTCGGGTGCAGGTGGAAACCTGGATTCAACAAAACAAGGCTAGATTTAATGATCTACCCAATATGTACAGATCCTTAAATGCTGTCCAGAATAATTTGCGCCAAATGACACCAGACCATATCAGTAAGGGACAATCCCTCAACCTCAAAACACCAAAAATTCTGACCGTCTTGGGCCAAGCGTGGAATCCTATCATCAAAACCTGCAATCAAGGCGGTCTAAGAGCGACCAGAGACGAGTGGATACATTATCTGGTCACCAGAATCACCAGACTGATCACAATGGCTACCAATTCAACGGACATTATGAAAATAGTCAGTCCTTGGCTACGACGCAGTCTTCGAAATCAGGCCCTCTTCGAAGACTGCCAACAAAAATCTCATAAAAGAAGTGCTCCAAAATCAGGTAGGCACATCATGTTAATAAGTAACTAAAGTAACAACATATCCTAGCACATCGAAATTACGGAAATCCGTCAACCATTCGTTTTAACCCACGCAACCGACGTCAAGTACTTGCCAATCGACCGGTCAATCGACTGAGCCCCCGACGATCACCTCACGATCAACGACGCGTTATGGCTGCACGCAATCGAAACATCGCATGGCGTGACGTTCATAATGCATGGCGCAACGTCATGCGTCACAGACAAAATCGACGCCGTCGCCAACTATTTGCCTGAACAAATGTCAAGTAATTAGCTTGACAAGGCAATCATACCTCACCAATTTAGCTTCAAAACTGCCAATCTTAAACTTTAAGGAATTTCCTTCAAAATATTCAAAAAATTTCAATAAAAAACATTTATTTCCTTTAAATGTGTAATTTATTTTCAACGCAAGGCAGAACTGATAGTGAGGTGTTGAACTAAGAACCGACTTACTGACTCCTGGTAATACTAACACATGGTAGAATAGCGACACCAGGAGAGAACTTAGTCCATATTTTAGTGTACGAACTTCTAAAGTTATTAAAGGATCATCAGATAAACAAAACTTAAAAAATTTTAGGTGATTACCTTAAAGTCTCTAGAAGGTCTACGAAAAAGTGACAAGGATTTAGTTTCATCAATCAAGAGAATTTCGTGGCGAGACACCCAACGAACAAGCATCAAAATTGGAATATGTTGGGAAAAAACTAGAATCAAAAAATCCTTTGCTCATGGTGATTTAATTGGTTCTCATGCAATTCGACTTGAAGCGGATTCAAGAGGGGAATGAATCTGCCGAACATGGAATTGCAACATCGACGGTCTTCAACAACTTGCATGACCTTTGGAAAAAAGCCAAAGCTGAAAATGGAAAATCCGGCGAACGTATTGCTGAATGCAGCATTTGCTTGGAGGAGAACGCTTGTATAAACAAAAGCAATGTTTTTCACAAAGAGGACGTCACCAACAGTTTGCACGAAATGTTTACAAATTGCCTGGAACGGAAGTCACTCTGGTGCATGTCCATTGTGCAATCAAGTTGGCGAACAAGTTCGCATTTACCATAATAAATAGTTACTGCAACTTGATGTCATCCGGACCGACACTGAAGCGCAAACAAGTCTTTTCGATGACTCCGATGAAGAACCACCCGTCACATTACAATTTGGCAGTCTTGGCCTTACTCGCGGCCAAAATCAAACTCAACAGCGGAGTAACACCGCCTTAAATGTCAACGATGCGTCGATTGCATCAGAAATTCAAAAATTTTTGATGCAAGAAAGTAACCATTTCGCATCATGTAAGTGTATTCTGCGCTCTTAAGCGCAACCTGAAAACAATCTTTTAGCTTAATTTTATTTAAGTTCTCGACGAATTCAATATTCTAGTGGCTCGAAAAAATATTTACATTCCTCAAGGGGAATTTATACCAATGGGCCGACTCCTTGAAGAATACTGCCGACGTTATGCAACAAATTTTCCAAAACTTGCAAGAATGACTAACGTCTTAAAGTTTTGGCCAACAACCTCAACAACACTTGAGCGCACTTTCAGCTAAATTGCCGTGCAATATGACAAACGACGAAATCGAATTTTATGTGAGACGTTGTCAAACCTTCACAATCAAAGCCGAGAAAGCCGAGAGTTCATCATAGCCCTTCGACAAACATGCGACGATTTGAATATCAAATACTAAATTATCTTTCTGTTCATCGAAGCGCAAGCTATCAATATAAAGCACAATTTCTTAAATTTATTTCTGTTTAAGACTCTCTGTTTAAATTTCAGAATAAATAAAGAAAAGAAAAACAATATCGCATTTTAGAATTAATATCTGGTCAGTTTGAAGCGCAAAAAAACGTTTCTTCTCATTGTCGTATGCGCTTATTCCATGAGTTTGCTTTGTATCTGAAATGATTCTTATATCTTGGCCGCAATTTGCATCTTGACCGCAATAAACAACTAAGCCACAATCAACATCTTAGCCACAATTAACGTCTTAGCCGCAAATTACATCTGAATTGCTTTTTGTCCGCATTTCGGAATAATGAACTTTATAAACTTACCACGGTACTAAATCCGGGTACATAACAATGCATGAAAACATGACAGACGCATACATTCGATTTTTTCTGACGCAGACTAAGGCATTCAGCAGACACAGTTAGTCAATTTTTTTCTGACGCAGACACAGACACCGAAAAAATGAAAAATCGCAGACATGTCTGCAGACACAGACAAACCACAGACACAGACAAATCGCAGATACGCGTGTCTGCGTAACTCTGAAGGGGACCATCATGTACAAGAAAATATCTAACCGATTCGGACCGAGTTGTTCAAATACCAACAAAGCCTTTTTACATAAGTTTTAAATCGTTCGAGGACAAGGATGGCTCTTGTCCTCAATTAGTCCTAATCGTCAAAGGTTGAAGAAATAATATAATAAGTAATTTTTTTGTAAAACCGAACTTTCTTTTGGTTCGGTTTCGCTGGTTCTAAAAACGCAAAAGTGTGGAAAATATCTATCAATTTCAAACCAAACCCTTGATGATTTTATGCGATTTTCGGTTTTAGTGTAGTTGGCGTCGGTTTTAGTCGCATTTTTTTGTCATTTCAAAGCCAAGCTCGAAAAGGTTCATAACTTCGGTTTTTGCACATCTCTGTTGGCTGATAAGGTAAAATACTTGGTCTAAACATCCATCAGGCCATTTTTTCTAACTCGCCAGTTACAGTTAACAATTCGAAATAAATCACATTAATGGAGGTCGCCGAGGC
>SCLD01148896.1:0-22311 GCA_004367895.1 Oikopleura longicauda
CATTATGTAGTTCATGTTGACATAATTTCTGGTAGCATTAACTTAACGCTGATAATACTGTATCTGTCAGGCCATCAATCTCATGGTTTCCTTCCGATAGGATATCAGGTAATTAGTGTAAAGTCAGGTGAAAAGCCGTCAGCGTGAGCTTATTTACATTAAATTGTTCTCAGTTTGTAAAATTTTTTACAGGCCATCAGAAGCAATTATGAAACTTTTCGTTAACTTATGCACAGTTTCCTTGGCACTTGCCGCTGAAGTTAGCTTCTTCAAGGATATAACTGACCTATGCGAAGAAAGTAACGGCGCAATGAGTTGCGCAGAGAACTCGCAGTGTAAAAGTGATGGCTCGTGCATTGCGACCAACTCTACTCCAGTAGACATGTATACCGCTTTAGTTGGTCCAGTTGAGCTGCTGGACGAAAAAGTATGTCTATGTACTCCTGGATTGTTTGGGCCGTCTTGCTCCCACAGTGGTGTGAGTTTTGCTGACAAGTGCCAGGATAAGGACTACTGCAAAAATGGAGGCGAACACAATTGGGTTTTGCAGCCTATGTCGGGATGTGGCTGTTCAGGTACAAACCACTTTGGTTGGCATTGCGACCACAATAACCTCGAATTGTGTGCCTACGTTGACTACGATGGAATGTCCGACTGGGTCGAAATTGAGATGAATGCTACTGATTGCGGAGAGTGCCTATGGCATGATGACTGTTCCCAAAGCGACGCAATCTGTGTTTATGATAAAAGTAGTGCTGTGCCAAACAATTACTGCGCTATACCATGCGCAGTGGGAGATACAAAAGAACATGGAGACTGTGCTTATGATGAAAACGCCGATCAACACGTTTGGAAATGTCACTACGGTTACGAAGACGACTGCACAACCTTGAAACCATGCGAGGAACGATGCATGAATGGTGGCGAGAACCATTGCGCTGAGATGGAAGGTATTGACAGCGATTGCATTTGTGACGATCCGTTCGAAGGAGCTTTTTGTGAAAAAGTGGACCAGTGTCACCCTGAACTATGCGACTTGGAGACTAACGACTGTCACACTGAGAATGGCGAGCAATATTGTGTTGCAAAGGCTTCCGGTGCTCAACTTGGCTTTTCTGTTTCTGTTTTTTGTCTCGGTTTACTGATTGAATTTTTAATTTGAATTCAACTATAATCACGAGACTTCATATACTCCAGAAAATAATTTGATATAAAAACTGAAATTAAAAATATATATTTGAATTTTTGACGTCGATATGTCTACTTATGATAACGTCATACTTACATCATAAAGTTTCCATGGTTTATGGAAATTTGAGTTAGATTATGCGTGTCCGTTTCGACATAATTTCCGGTAACTTTTACTTACTAACTTACGCTGATCTTACTGTGTCTGTCCGACCTTTATGACCGCCCATCCGGTCAATCGTGTCATACGATTCGTGTGGCTTCCTACCGATATGGTATCAGCTAATTAGTGGAATGACAAATGAAAAGCCGTCAGCGTGAGCTAATTTACATAATAATATTCTCATTTCGTAGAATTTTGCACAGAGCATCAGATACAAAAAATGAAGCTTTTTAACATGTACGCAGTTTCGTTGGCCTTTGGCGGGGAAGTGAGCTCGTTCAAAGATATTACTTACTTATGCGCCGAAACTGAGATCATAATCGGCTGCGCAGAAGATTACGAATGCACTAACGGTGGAACTTGTGAAGAAGCCTACAACTCAACGAGTCGCCCTTTCGTAGGACCTATCGAGCTACTAAATGACAAAGTTTGCGATTGTCCGCCGGGCAAACAGGGTCCCTCGTGTGTTTTCAGTGGTGCGACGGACGACGATAAGTGTCCAAGCGAGAATTACTGCAAAAATGGAGGCATTAACAGCTTTTTGACAAACCCACTGTCTGGTTGTGACTGTACGGGTACGCACTCTTTCGGCTGGCACTGTGAGCACGATAACATTGAATTGTGTGCATATGTTGATTACGATGGAATGTCTCACTGGGTCGAAAGTGAGATGAATGCTACTGATTGTGGAGAGTGCTTATGGCATGACGACTGCATCAAAAGCAATGCAATCTGCATTTTTGATAAATCTCGTGCTGAGCCAAACAACTACTGCGTTGTTCCTTGCACAGAGGGTGATATAAAGGAACATGCTGATTGTATTTATGATGACAACGCCGGTCAACACGTTTGGAAGTGTCACTCTTGGTATGAGGACGATTGCACAACACTGAAACCATGCGAAGAACGGTGTTTGAATGGAAGTGAGAAGAACTGCGCTGACATGGAGAACCCGAACGGTAATTGTTCTTGTGACGATCCATTCGAAGGAGCTTTTTGTGAGAAAGTAGACCAGTGCCATCCTGATCTGTGCGACCCGATAACAAGCGCATGTCAAATTGAGAACGGCGAAATGCAATGCGTTGCAAAGGCATCCAGTGCTCGCACAAGCTTTTCTATTGTACTTCTTGGTCTGCTTGAACTCTTGATTTGAGCTCAACTTTAAACAACTTTATGCTCAACTTTATGCTTCAGACTTTATTTACTTTATAATTAAATGACTTACGAATCAAAAACATTTTTCCATACAAAAAAGTGTTTAACTGGCACTGGCGCTCATGTTCAGCTATAGCGTACTGGCGCTTAGGAGACGAATGTGACTCACAGTCTGTGACATTTTAGGCATTCACACCACATTGACACCGCATTCTTTACATGGCGAAGTATATAGCTAAGTCGTGTAAAAACTATAGTTTGCTGATCAGCTGAACATCAGCTGATCAATTAATTCATTATTATGAACGCGAAGTCAAGTTGCTGGAGCTGAAAAAGTACCCCAATTTAGGGCTCTATAGGACAAGTCTAAGGTACCGATAAGTCCAGTTTACGACGTAAAGGGACGATTAGTCCCCTCAGCGCCAGTGCCAGTTAAAATAAATAAAACCAAAAAAATAAGTTTCATAGTCATTTACGACAAAGTGGGTAAGTTCCTTAAAAGTCAAACACACTTTCGTCAAGTTTTATTTGTTTTTTCGTTGTTTATTCCTTTCGAATGCTTTTAAACCGGCCTCAAACAGTGCCGCCATTTATATCGACTCGTCGTTGTCGAGTTTGTTCAACATCAGACAAGGGCGCCGAAACAGAACAGTAGAGACGGAGTGATGGTATCCTGTTACACGATGGAAAACCGCCATTCTACAGCCTTGCGCTGACATTGATGAAAGTCCGACTGTAGAATAAGTGTGTGTTTATTGTAGACAGGACGGGCTTCGCGAGAAGCACCGTCCCGTATCTTATGTATTACGTGTGTTGTGTGTCTGATTTCCGTTAGAGAGGGGACGCGGTTATATGTGTTTGTGGACGTGGCAGGTCAATCACGGCCCTCTACTCACGGACACGCGGCTATTACGCATCGAATGACGCCTTGGAACATATCCGTTTTATATTCCCGTTGACAGCATGTCGACAGGTCTTGTCGATGAGACCAATCTCACATGGTGTGAGCACGGTGAAGCCGGCGGCGACGGCGAGAAGACGTTGCTTGCTGAGTTTACATGTGGTGCCAACGCTGATAAGTAGGGCACATAATCCAAGTTTCATCGTGCGAATTTATTTTTATTCTGGTCGGTAGTCAGTAGTTTGTAAAGGACTTGGCTGACTCGGAAAGTTGTCTTCTTTTTATAACTACTATAATCACCGATTATTAAATCTTATCAGTAATTGCGTAAAACTGAGAAAGCCGGATAAATGCTCCAGGATTGCCCAGGATAATCTATCCGATTGTATAACATCTCTTGAATGAGCAACACGGACCGTAAAGATCCCGATACTCACATTCATGATACTACAGGTTACTTCAAGTTCCTGGTTTTATGTCAAATCGATATGTATCACTTAAAACTTTACCATGAAGTCTTTACGTATCGGTAAACCGGCAAAAAATATCTATACCGTCGCACTAAAGCGACAATGTCGTCTACAGAAGTGCACTTATTTGTTACGCAAGTTTGACACGGCGTGACTGGTGACTGTGCGAATCGCACAGTGTGCGGTTCAAGGCTATTACAAGATAATAGGTGACGGTATTTAAACGACCCAGACATTTAAATACCGCAATTCACTCAGTTAAACATAGGGCAAAAATGATGACCGTATTGTCAAAACTTGGATTTCAAATGCCAGAACTTGATGTTTTTATGAACGGGACTTATTTTGTGCAAAAAGTACGTCACATTCGTTATGAGTCTATCCCCGACAAAAGGCTTTGCGCACTGCTGTTTATGACTGTGCTGGTCTATTTGTCGCTGTGCTTTTTCATTCTAAAAAAGTGTTGTAACATTTATGGACTTTTCACATCACCGAACACGGCTCACCGCGCAATCGAGGAGTTTGAACAGCAATCGCTGCTGAACACGGTTTCATGGTGGCATAGACATTCGAGTTTTAGTGGAATCAAACCAGACACAAACCAAGGCGCAACATCACACTTAGCCTTCCAAGGTGGCAAATGGGCCGTCACGCCAACAATTATCTGAAAGCACACACAAACACACAAAACTTCGGAACACACATGTGCTCGCTTCTTATTTCGTTCAATACAAATTAAAGCTATTGTAATGCTATATATAGGCTATAAAAAGTTTGTTATAGAAGTCCGACTGGATGCAGTTCTTGTATTCGCGTTGACAACTTCTCAGTGTGCTGGGCAAACACACACGTCGTGCGCATAGAAAGTATTTTTATTCCGCGTGATTGACTTCAGAAAGTATGGACAGAAATAAATCAAGAAATATCACCGACCCACAGTTCACCTGCCAGAGTAACTTCGTTCTTTTCAATGTGTCCTTAGTTGATTATAATTGCTTTGCGGTACGTCCAAATAAGTCATGCGACGAAGCGTGAGCCCATTTGAATTCTAAAGTGCCAGATTATGGCGAGTTCATGGCGTTGAACACGACAAAGTTAATACGCGAATGTGAAATAATTGGATTTTGTAATTTGGTCATCGATGTCACTTTTGACTTTGCCACTGAACGGTGGCAGTCAAGCAATCATCAACTAGACAGTTTGACGTGGCATTCACACGAGTACCCGCGACTAAATGACATGCTTGTTATTTGCAGCCTGGTGATGGACTCAGCCCTTATCAATTTTCGTGGGGAGCCAACTCCATACTTCTGCACTTTCAGCTCATCTGCATTGAATACTAACAAACGCACGGATTATTTCAACTGGAAATTTAATCATGATTTGGCACCTGTTAAAGCCTACTACTTATGCGAATGGGACCCATTGGATTAAAAAGCCTTAATTACAAAAGCCTTAAACTGGGCACATTTGATCGGGCCATTGTTGATTGCTACGGCAGGTTAATGACGCCCAACTTATGCGCCGATGACACAACACAAACGGGGGATCTACTCACTGAATTGTTCAAGCAAGCGCAAAGAGTGAGTCAATTTGATTTGGCGTCACGTTTTATGTGGACAGGAACAAGACGATACAATGAGACGCATTTTTACGGGGTGGAAGTTACAGTACAGTACAGTAATTCTCTTAAATAAGTTCTATTTTCTGGAGAAAGGATCCTGGAGAAAGGCGACTTATTTAAGAGAACGACTTTATTAATTCTCCGCATATAGTATATTCAACACTGTGTCAGAAAGTATGGAGCGTATAGCAGTCGCAAATGGAATCATAAGTTCGCTTTTTCCTCAGAAGTGTGCGTTTCACTCACGAAAAACAATCAACTGCAAGCAATGAATAACATAACAATACTTCAAACCTGGTTGAACGGACCAGTTGTGGTTGTTTAAGTGAGAAATTAGTTGGTTGTCTTTATATAAAAACAATCCCGGATCAAGGAAACGCCTGTGATTGTTTGTGTTATAAGAACCTCATCATTCCATGGGGCCAAATGCATTACTTATTGATCGGCTATGCCATTGCCTTATTTTTGTTAATTGGGACAATTGTCTGTGTTTTACGTTTAGCCAAAAAACAGCGCCAAGAAGAACAAAGTAGCAACGATGACGTAAATGAAGATCAAATTGCCAACACGGACATCTGAAAATTTGCCAACGGCATTTCGTCATGGAAGTTCATGGATAAAAAGGACGGGTCATTAAAAAAACCTCAGAGGCTCAAGTCACCGAGTATGAAGTGCATTTGCGCATCCATTACAGGGGTATGTTGAATAAAGTCAATGTCTGTTGTTTTCGTGTTGTTCCAGCCAATGAAGTCAATTCAAAGTAAAATCTTAGTTACAGTCGTGGTTCCCCATCTTGTGTGTCGTTTCCGACCCCGTGGGCAGACAGAAGGCAGCCAACGAAACTCGCTCAAAAGTGATGTAGTAGTGATTTAGGTACAATAGCTTTTATTGACAATAAACAATGCTGGGTACATGTAATAATTGTAAAACGTCGGATTCGTATAAATCGTGCTCACTTGTCCGCCACTATCCGGATTTGAAATGTCGCCCGGCGTCTCCAGCCCAGGCCAACTCAGTTCCGAGTGGAAATCGTCAATCTGCGCCCCATCCTTGCCATTTCGTCCCCCGACCACAATCATGTACTCATTGTGAACAAGGGCATTGTGACCTGTTCGCCCCTTTTGCAGTCGACCAAGTGCACGCCACTTATCATCGACAAATGCAGTAATATAATCAACAGTTTCGCGACTGGTGCGACTGCTGTAAATGCCGCCCATGAAGATAGCTTCGCTACCATTCGTTATTGACACGGTTGCATATTGATAATAACCGAGGTGCGTTTTCGAGCCATCTTGAAACTTGTATGACGGTGCATCTGCCCATTTCTTAGTGCCAAAATCGTACAGCTCGGCACATTTATCCTCAACTTTAACCCCCGAGCCAACGGCCAGGGGTCGACCCTTGTACGTTGCGAGTGACGTTTCATAATGATCACACTTGTTCCGGTCCGATATCTCCTCGAAGTCGCCAATTCCTTGCCATCTTACTTGTTACATTTCTATTATCAAAACATAAAGGCACACTTACTCGTAACAATGGCGATGATTGACGCGATCATCGCGAAAGCAAAGCCACATGACCTCTTCACCATCGTCCCGCTCAAAAACGCCACACGCTCCCCCAGTAAAAGACCACGGTAGATTGTCGGCTTCTCGGATTTTACGGGTTCAGGAAGAAAAGATATTTAATAAAAAAATCGAAAGACTGAATTTATGATGCGAACCCTTGAGTCCCTCGTGATAAGCCGCACGATGTCAGCCGGCTGATTTGTTTCGGCTGTTTGTCACCGCCGAAAATGTAGTGAAGATTACGCCACGTAAGTGAGCACGATTGATAGATTTCAGTGCGCGCGTCAAATGTGAAACGGGCGGTGATTGACGTTTCCACGCCGGCCAGAGTCATGAGACGCACCTCGTTGGTTATGTTGAACTTTCCGTTTTGAGTTGTCGATAGTACCAGCACTTGGTGAAGCTCATTGTCCGGCCCATCTTTATCGGAATCGTCAATTTTCGTTGTAGTAGTACTAGTCGTTGTCGACGTCGACGTCGTCGTTCGTGTCGTAGTAGTACTAAGACTTGTTGAGACCGTCGTTGTGGTTGTCGATGTCGTCGCAGTTGTTTCAGACGTCGTACTAAGAGAAGGTTCCTCACACTCATAATAATCGCACGGGCAGCCACTTGGGCAGTTTTCTACAAGTCAATGAAAGTTAAACGCCCATTTAAAATAACGCACCCATACATGGACAATTGGCAAGTGCATCAATGTAGTTGAGGATGCACTTATTGTTGCACAATGTATCGCCCAGACAACCAAGCAGACAAGTCTGAAATGTCGCGTATAACGGACCGTGGCATAGCCAATAGTCATCATTCTCCTCAGCCCCATCGGAACACGCATTCGGGCACATTGGATGAGGGCAATCGACGCACCCCAGTAAACAATCTGCATGATTTTAACACGGGGTTTGTAATCAAAGAGAGATCGGATCTCAATGAGAGATAAAAAAAAAGTGCAAAGATCATCATCAAACCCCGTATCATGGACAAGCGTCAATACAATCGGCATCGTCACGCGCACACAGCATCTTGCACGTCGTGTCATCTGGCGCAACGAGCTCACACGTGACCAAGCACTCGGCCAGGACGGTGAGACATGCCTCCTCGCACTGTTCGGCAACGTCCAAATCGGTGCATGTTTGATTGAGCCGTAACTCACCGGCAGCCAATCCGATCAGCAAGATGGATAAGTAGACCATTGTTTTCTCTGTTCACTTGACATATATATTCTTCGTGATCATGAATGCGATATTATTTGAACTTTTTGCGTCACTAAACTTTACACAGTGCTTAATGAATATATCGCATTCTAAAGTTTGATTGTCGAAAAATAGACATAACAAAGTAGAAGAGAGTAGAAGAAAAAAAGTAATGAAACTGTTTCTCTTGCCACTGTGCGTCACCGCCTGGTATGGCCATCGATCCGTTCAAACCACATCCAATCGTGATTGCATCGACCAGGACCTGGCGGACATTTGTCAACAGACGTGCTTTGACGAGCTCTCCCAATGTCTAGTCGCGTGTGGCACCGATGACGCGTGTAAAACGCAATGCGCCCGGGACGACTATCGTTGTGTGGACGCATGCCCGTGCAATGCGAATTGTATTAATGGCTGCAAGAACTGCCCAAATCCGATCTGCCCGTGTCAAGAGCCGAACCAGGACCCGTACTATATTCGCTGTCGTGTTGAGCTCCAGACCCAGCTCGAAAAGTGTCTGATCATTTGCCCGGGCGGTGATGAGCAATGTGTTGAAGATTGTGGCACTGTTTTCGTCTACGAACATGCCAAGTGCCCATGCATGGACAAGTGCAGACGAGGCTGCCCCTGTGCCGAGTATGACTGTTATGGGGAGGGGTTGACATCGTCCTCGTCGTCGACAACGACATAGTGTTAGACACCAGTGAACTTAGCCTGTAACACAGAGCATATTTACAGTTCGACGCCAAAATAAGGCCATATCAGGTTTATATTGTCAGCATTGACATCACCTTCTCACTGACTTTTTAATTCAGCTTTTGCAACGCAGAAGTACCGCTCATCCCTTGATTTCCCATATACAAATTACTTGCTCCTTATGGACGACCTAATTTGGGCGTCTTACTGTATATTGCTTCAATAAACGACAATTGAAACAACGTCCCTGTGTTATTCAGTGCAGTTCCGTATCTAACACTATATCAAAGACAACACATACAACAAAGTCGACAACGCCGAAAACGACGAAGTCGACAACGACGAAGTCAACGACTAAATCAACAACTAAATCAACCACAAAGTCAACCACAACTCGGGTAAATAATTAAACTGTTGGTTTTTGACAGCCATTTTGTAAATTAAGTCAACGACTAAATCAACAACAACTGCAACGACGACAACGACAAAGAAGACAACGACTACTAGCACCACTACGACAACGACGACGACCACGACGACCGGAATTGACTCGGATCCGGAAAGCGAGGACCATGCCATTTTGGTCTTGAACACGGCCAAAAACACTCATCAGCCCCTGTTACTTAATTTCGTTGGCCAAGAGGTTGGCCGTGGCTTCACCTTCTCGTATCACGCCCAAACAGAGGTTTATCAATCGTGCTCGGCAATGTTCAAAGGCGTCATCTATATTTTGGGCGGTTATCGCGAGAAAAGACAGGTTAGCCGTGTTTATACGCCCATAAAACGCTCATTTTGAAATGCAAGGTAAGCCACGTGGAGGACTGTCAACTCATACGTGACGGTTCGCTGCCATTTGACTTTCAACATGGCGCATGCGGCGTTTATTCGGACACGAAAAACGATGTCGAACTGGTGTTGATGTGTTTCCATGACAAACGCAGCAATCAAGACTGTTGGACGTTCGATGCGGATCCGGAACTGGCGGAGAAGGTGCCCGCCATTTCCCAGTACGATCATCATCAAATTGCACTTGCCAATTACATTGGCTACCCAATCGCAGTTGGCTCGATGACACATGCAAAGGCCGAAATATTTGACTTTACGACGGGCCAGTGGATAATGGTACCAAACTATCCATTCGAGCGATCATTTTATCACTATGCCACGGTCAGCACCGACAATGCGGCTTACTTTATGGGCGGCTTTGGTAGTCGCGAGCAGACACGCATCGCCCGATTTATTGGTGATGAGTGGGAAGAGTTGTTCGATCTGCAGTATGCGCGTCATGGCCATGCGGCGATTTACCACAACCACAAAATATTGCAAATCGGTGGCGAGGGTGAACGGTAAATAATATAAAACATGGACCAAAACCACACACTTACCAATAAACGTTTTTTATATAGATACACAGAGCTGACCTACAGGCCAATTGAAAATGGCGATGTCGAATCCGTGCTCGTTGGCAAGGAATTGTCCGGTTACTATGCCTATCCAGTCGCGTATGTTGTTCCGCGTGATTACTGTCAGCCAAATGTGTATTAAAAATGGTCTTTAGTGCCTCAGCACTCTCAATATTTATTTTTGAACTCTCGTGCAGTGGAAGATTTTTTTTAAGAATAAAGAATATATATTTGATTGATTTTAATAATCTTGTTCACTTTTTGTCTTTTTGTGTTATTTTGGGTAATACTATCGCTAGAAGTGTACTGTGTGAGTAAACTAGTAAACTGTGTGTGTAAGTGGCTATGTGTGATGACGTCATAATAATTAATAATGACCTTCTCGACAAGGGTAAGCAGTATTGGCAGATTTGCTATATAAATACGTTATATGTTCAACAGCTCAAGTGTGTGTATGTGTGTGTATGTTTTATGGTGGTTGGTTTTTGGTAAAATCCGAATTTTGAAATCTCAATTGTCTGACGAAATCGTCATTTGATTTTGTGTGTGTGTGTATGCTTGAAGGACGAAATTCTATTCAAATAATTTTTGAAATTCATCGCGCGAAATCTTCCCGTCGCGATTCTCGTCCACTGCCTCCATCATCTGCCGGATTTCGTCATCTGTACACTGAATGCCGAGGCGCGCCATCGATGATCTTAAAATTGATCGCTGTAAAGCATGTGTGGTTATACAATTCCTTCTATCCGCTTCCACCGTTGATTATATCCGAGGCGAATAAAGGTTTTTATAGGCAATATAATCTTATATCTTATGCATATACTCACTTGAGCTCATGAGACGAAATTTGGCCGTCTTTGTCCGTGTCAAATATTTGAAAGGCAATGTCAATGCCATCACCATCATCGAGGCGCTTTGTCTTACGTGACATCATAACGAGAAACTCCTCAAACTCGACCTTGCCATTGCCATTTAGATCGACATCGGCAATCATGCCTGAATCATCAAGTAAGTTACGAGCTGGACATAAAACTACTCACGGTGTAACTCGTCGTCACTGGGCGCCAGGCCCTGCTGGTTCATCGCATGTTTTAGTTCATCAGGCGTTATACTGCCATCATTGTCGAGATCAAACAATTTAAATATCTCCATCATCTCCTGCTTCGTCTCATGCGCCATTTCTTCATGTTCTGTTTGCTGCTGCTGTTGTTGACTTTGTTGTTGCTGGGGACAGTTTGATACAGCAAGTACGGTCCGGTTCATCGAGCTCGATCTAAAGTTTTGAGTGTGTTAGAAACAAAAGAAGATGTTGTCAGCAGAACTCGTCAATTAAACACTTTCAAAACAATGCATCTAATTCACCCTGTGTGTGTGTGTCTGACTGTGTGTGTGCGTGTGACGCCGCTGCCTATGTCTCGCTTAATATTCTCTTGTTCTTGTCTTTTTTCGATTTCTTTTTTCTACCTCAGTAACTCCGTATCTACAGTTTGTGTCCGTCCCACAGTGTGCGTCTGTGTTTGTTAATACGACAACTTTGGATCGGTTCGGTTAGTACTAATACGTCTCGACGGTTAATGGCCATCGACAAGTGCTAAACAAGTTAATTTTGGCTAAGTGAAACTAGTCGACTAGACACCGGTAAAACGTCGATCGGTAGTCAAGTCGCGGCGAGTGCATCCATTATGCCAATGCCCATATGAATAGATTGACTCGACACTTTTTTTTGCGTTTTGTTCGCGCCCTTTCAGACGCTTGGTATCAAGTTTTATGGGCCAAAATACTGATAACCGGTCTGTCCATCGTAAAGATAGTCAAGTTCGGGCGGAAGTCATTTCAATAATAACTGGACGGTTTACCTTCGAATCCGCTTGTTCTTAAAAACATTTCGCACAGTGTCCGTGATTGAGCCATAAGTGTTTCTAAGTACCATTGTATTTTTTGGTGTGTACTCTTTTTTTGTGATTCACGTTCTGGTTATACGCTCTGATTCTGGTCTGACACTGGTGAAAGTGACACCGTTGAGTTACGTTAAATCCGTTATACGATGTTGATGAAACACTGTTCAGCAGGGTGCGTCATTTAGACGTACTTTTTATGATCGTAAAGTGGTCAGACGATTGAAAAACGTACTGAACTTATAACGTACACATGTACCGTAGTCTGTTCCTTGTCCTGAGCAAAAAGTAGGGCAGTAGTTATCGGACATATGTCGGACAGTTGCTGTTATTGTTGTATGCCCATTACGTGACATCGGCAGGAGCTGGGACGTGAAACCCAATAATAGTTAATGCCAATGTGACATAGTCAACTTGCCAAGGGCCTCAAACCAACCCAAAACCAGCCGTTGACCCACAAATAGGAACTAACCATCCCGTCATCCCAGGGGGAACGGGGGGAGGGAAGTTTGGAAGTATGTGTGTGATACGTCAATGATAACGTGTTAATTGGCTACTTTCAGGGCCTTTCACATTCGTCGACTTTCGGCTATTATCGACAGCGACGGTCACAAATCATTTCTCAAATCAAATTAGAGTCTCTCCCGCACTTCTCTCTATCGAGACTCACACTCTCGAGAGCAAAGATTACCCATTATGTATAATCACATCATATATGGCGAACATGATCATACTGCCGCCGCCAATGCCGCTGTCGCCACGATGCCGTCAAGACAAGCGGCAATACGGCATGAAAAGACGCCAGAAAAAATGTGGCCCAATGCAATATTAATTATGCTGTGGTACACCGATGAACCAGCCTAGTAGAGACCTGAAACGTTGATACGATAACGAGAACGGGGCGTTTTTGTTCTTGATGTTTTAATTTCGAATTTACTAAGCTTCGCCGCGTAACGAAAAAAAGTAAGACCCGCGAAATTTATGAACTTATTGATTAGTGGGCCACATTTCAGGCCTCGCTTAGAGGTGGGATCGTGAACCACACAATGTGGGCTGATTTATTATTGAGCATGAGGGCCTCACTCAGCTGTTTCACTACCTCATCAGTCTTGGTCCATGTCCTCGCCTGTGTGTGATGGCTTCACTTCAACTTACGTTATTTTGAGTCTGTTTCGTTTCAAAGCAGGTGTTTTCTGGTTTTCGGCTTCAGGAGGCGATCTCTATATATTTGTCACTGACTGACCACCAAATTCAACGACTTATGGGCGGGATAATCGCACTCCAAAAATCATAATGTTTTATTCTATTGTGAGTTGATAGAGATACATGTGACAGTGGGCCAGGGGCAGTGTGTGAAACGGCACTCAGCAGAAGAAGGGATGAGGATTAGACCATGGGGGCGGCCGAGAGTCGAACGAAGAGAGAGAGAGCCGATGGCCTAAGGGCAATTACGCTGTTTTTCAAGAGTCGATTATTTGTTGAATTAACTTGGTAAATGTTGGTCCTAGGCAACGGTAAATCACACTTCCTTTCGGCTCGAATTCAGTCGGCGGACATCTTTCAAGTCAGTCGAAATTAAATCAAATTAGTTGTATAAGGGAGAATACCATCACAAAAAAACGACCAGTACACCCTTATAAAACCTCTCAACATAACGGTGAAAACAATTAGGAATTCATCCCCCCAGAGGAAACATTACAATGACATTAGTGCTAATTATACGCGATCATAAAAATGCAGCATTTATCGAACAGTGCACAAATGAGGAAGTTTTGACAGCCAAGTACACCACGGACCCCTATTGTTCACCAGTGAACGTCATGCTGAGGGCACTTGGTTTTTAAAAGGGGCCTTGGGCCATAATTGGCTTAATATTTAATCAAACGAGGGTTAACTCGTCACACCATACCTCTTAATGATTTCTAAGTATCGTTTAACTGAGAAGAAAAGATCGCCCATTTCTCTAATTACACAGTTTTCTTCTTTCGCTTCCTCCCGAGCCGGTTTTCAGCAGGGCTAAAGCTGAAGCTTAGAATACAGACGAATAAATTAAATATGTGAGTCCCCGGGAGAGTACACGGAATGGTGCTGTAATTCAATTTACCCGGCAACTGAAAGAACAATAGGATGCATGGGGTGCGACATCCCTGCTATCCCTGGCCACGCGACATGCACCCGGTCTAGCATCTACTGTAATGTATGCAGCACAGAGATGATCTCGGCTTAGAATCAAGACCACAATATAAAGTCACCTGGTCAGAAGCTGCTGTGTCGTACTCGTGCCCGTAGCTTCTCCATATTTCTCTATCTGTGTTGACTGGGCGGATAAAGACAACGATGTTTGTGAATTCGAACAAAGACTCATCAAACTTTCCATACTGTCATTTATATCGTCCACTTTAAATCCGAGCTCGTTTCTCATTGTGCAGTTGTCAAGTTCAATTAAAGTCTAAAACACATAATGACAACATAGCCGGGGGACAATTTCACAATTCGTCATGATTTCGTCGTTTTGTGAGCAAACGGCGAGAGCGTGGACGCCCCACACACACGCGTACCCAAGTACACTATCTCACCCCTTCCGAAACGGAACTACGACACAACGTCAAAGTCTGAGATTGACGTGATTTGAGACATTATAATCCACAATGTAATATTTCACATGCACAAAAAAAAACGCGGGCGGCTTTTCACATTGATGATGAAAATTGTGTCATAAATTTGGCTGATGGGACCCGGTGCTAAGCTGCTGCGCAATCTACTGTAATGCGTTTCGCTTCGCTTTATTCAGCGGCATAACTCTACTAGTGCAGCTCTAGTTAGCTACAAGGATTGAGAGTGTGGATAGTAGTATTTGTCGTGATGACAAAACGAAGCTGCATCGATATTTTGATCGTGTGGGGCGACTCGAACGCGTTTGAAGTAATAGACAACGGCAATAATGGCCAGCAATAGCATTGCATCAACACACGCGATAATAATAACGGGCCTGAAAAGTGTTATTGGCGAGCCTGTTTAAGAAAACACAAAAAAACCAGTCTTTTGTTCCATTATCAATCAGATTCTTGCACTGTTTTGACGCGTCACTCCACTCCGATTTGAGGCAAATATTGTCCGTGGTGATCAAGTCAAACTCGCACAGCATCAACACATCGCCCGTGTAGCTTTGAAAGCGTCGATTCAACTGATCGGCTATCTCCTGTTTCGAGTTCACTTGCTCGAGCAGTAACTGCGCGACAAAGCCCGTCGTCCAACCGAGATCCTGCATGTCGGCATTGCCGTTGCGTTTCACTTGACACCCGTGATACTTGAATCGTGACACATCACAGACCAGACCCTTTGCCTCGTTGAGCACGTCAAAGCTGCTTGTCCGGGCATTGTGGGATAGGTTGAAGGTAACGTAAAATAGTATCGCTGATTTCTGGTTTAAACTTTGATGTTTTATCTGTTTGAACTCACACTGTTACTGGTCACGAGCTTTAAAAGTAGTAATACCAGTCTAATCGTTCTCATTGCAGTTTGTACTGAAGTCGAAAAAATGATGAGAAATATTTTCATGGGATACTGTGGAAGCAGTTTATTTGTATAACCTTGACGTGATTTACGATTCTTTAAGTCCATTTAACACTGGTCAGCAAGGACAAGATCGATGAAACTTGACGAGTTCTGCTTTTGACGTTATCTGGCCTCGACTTGGCTGCTAATTGGTTGCTAATCGACCTGCTAAAGCTTGCTTCAGAACTTTAGAGAACTAACAGTTACATATATGCTGGGGTTCATTTATCCATTATAATCCAATGCGAAACATCTCAACATATACCCCATATGGTAAGGGGCGACCAGTTCCCAAAGTTGACTTGTTTACAAATTAAACCCGTACTTACGCATGTCAAATTGTCCCGGGCCTGACTGTTAATGGATAATGTTGGCCATATTTAAATTAGAGGCTGATGCCTCACTATAGGGCCAGACTAAAGTTTGAGCCACTTTTCGCAGAACTATGATAGTGTACATTTTCGTTTGTTTGATGCTTGTAGTGAATACCAGTGAAAAGCATTCGACCGGCCTGTTACATGGTCGTCATGCTCTGATCGATCACGATAAGTATCGAGCAACTGATGGCTTTGTTTTCGCCTTAGAGCAATCTAAATTTTGAGCATAAATCGAAAACAATATTTAAAGATTCCAGTGGAAGCCAACATCCCACCACAGTTCAGCCATTTTACACGACGTCGATCAAGAAACGGAGAAAGGCTGGTTTTTACAGCGCATGGAAGGGCTCTCGTTGCAAATTGACAAATACAAGGATCAACTGTTCACCATGTTGTTTGGACAGAGACAACTACTGTTTTGAATAAATGAACTGGCGTGACTGGAGAGATATTACAGTAATAAGAAAATAGAAATCTGCTTCGTGGAATCTGATGGTAAGTGCACTCAAACACATGGGAAGAACGAAAAAAAAAATTGAGGCGACTAATTGACACATTATCGATATCTGAATTATCTGAAAACGTGCATTATCACCGGATAGACGCGGCCCGGGGCTGGGTGAGAGGTTGACATTGGGGATTAATGGTGGCTGTTTATTCTGATCGAATAATTTATCAGTATTACGCCGTTTTTTAATCCTCGATGGCACTACAATAAGTCAATTCGATATTACCAGCCAATAATATATTGAATTTCAAGTTTAATCGATTGAACAAACCGAAAGTCATTATCGACAATGGAGACAGTATGTCAGTTTTTTAACGTCAGTCTTGTAACTAACGAACTTTTCTCGATTTTGTCTCTTTAAAAAGTGAGCGCCTGTCCATATGCGTGACCAAATAAACGGGGGTTATTGTTGGCCAAATTGTATCTGAATCGAACCAAATCAAAAAAAACAAGCGCGAAAAATTATATTGAGTCAGATTATCCACCACTCGCGCGCTCGACCAATCACGGCGCGGCATTCGTGGAGGCAGCGATAATCTCTCTCCACACACACACACTGCTAGAGACTCACGAGTTTGTGTATGAGTCAGCCGAGGGCGAAAAAACACACGATAAACTTTTTTTCAGTCGCGAACTTTTCTTAGAAATTTGAAGAGAGAAAAAATGAAAAATTTGAAATTAACACGACGAGCCGTCACAATGGGCCAGTTCCAGGCGAACACACAGTTAAACACGGAAGAGATCAAACGCATACTCGAGTTGGAGACGCGACTGGGCGTGTTGAGCGCAATAAACTACACGTTCCCCTTTACCGGTCAATCGCGTCCCGTTTTCCCCACCGACCGCCGCAAGTTACAGTCCGCCAACAAAGAGGCGGAGTCAAATGACGACGAAACGGTCGAGCTTGGCGATGAGGACTTCCTGCCCAAGTCGCCCGCCCTGGCGCAGTTGGACGCGTTGAAAACGCTGGAGAGTGAGTCCAACGAGAGCGATCAACGCCGCGAGCGCGACTGGCGCATGAACCCACTGGCGAAGACGACGACGAGCGATCTGTTGGATCATTCACATCTCGAGAATGTCTTGGTCATTCACCCGTTGATGCGTGCCGATGTCACCATTGACATATTCCCCTCGCCAGTTCTCTTTGAAGCCCTGTTTGACGATTTACCCGAGCCCAAACTGTCCGCCGTCATCGCCCACTCGACGACGTCAATGATCAAGCTCAACTTTGTCGCTAACACCACCACCGCCGCCCAGATTAAACCGCATCTCGTCAATCTCTGTCACTTTCTCCAGGCGCGCGGTCACTGGGCCAATGCGATTGACCCGGCGACGGGATGCGCGCTGTATGGGACGGATGCGGCCAAGCGGCGCGAAATTTTGGCGCCACTTGATGATTTTGAGTGAGTCTTTTTTTGTTACGAAAAATGCCTTCAGGGCAAATTATAAAAATCGGAATTTTTTGTTCAGTTTTAGTCAGAGCAAGTATTTTAATCAAAATTTGAAACAAAATAATTTTTTAATTCAGGATCATCCGCACCAAATCACAAACGACAGTACGGCCGATTCGAACAGATACGACGCCGGGCATTATCCTCACTAATGCACCATCCAACACGACGCTGATCGGTGATTTGCGGCTGTTATGCGCGTTGAAACGCAGCCTGAGCCATTTCTACCGCAGTGGTGTTGCAAACGGTTTAGTTACATACTTTTGGCTCAACCCAATAATGTTTTAAAAACTAAGGCTATCTGGCCGAGAACGGCACCATTATCGATCAGGAACGGGCCCAGGCCGAGAAGATGGCGATATTCGAGGAGCATTTACACTTCAATACCGATCCCCATTTCAATTTAAAACGCTTCATGCGTCTGTACCAGTTTATGACGGGCTGAACAACGCTCATCCCCATTTTTTTTATTCTACTGTATGAATACATGTCTAATTATATTCGAATATTCTGTCTACTTTGTTACGCAACTAAATTGCAAGACTTGAATCAAGCAGAATCATCCAGAAAGGTCTGGTAAATTGATAAGTTACGGTAGTTGACTTGACAAGAGGGCTTGAACATTTACTGTAGTACGTGATCACATGAAGGGGGGCGGGGTGGCTTCAGCACATTCGTTTATTCTTGTTTCGTAACAAAGAGCAAACGATTCAGACTTCTTTGCTCAATGTAAATTCGGTCCATTGAGCCCATCTCACTTCTTATCGACTTCGCGTGTAGGCGTGTTTTACCCACCCACTCCTATTCTCTCTCTGCGCTTCGCTTTCATTTTAGGGCAACGACCTACTCACACAAATAATATCAAGAGAGATAGAGATTGTAAAAAGTCAGTTATTTTGAAGAAGAGCTCGACAATCAAATCAGTAAACAGAGAACAGAAAGAACCAACAAGAAAACAATGACCTGACACGACATATCGGCTGCCCCCCAAATGGCTCAGGAATCGTGTTGATTAGTATGTCTAGTGTCTCTGTGGCTTCATCGTGTAAAAAGAATTGTGTTGAACAGTTCACTGTTAGAAACTATGTTGAGATTGTTGCGAGAGCAGGTAGAGAAATAGAGCTACGGTAATAGTTAATAATAACACGATTTAACTAGACAACAATTGCCTCAATTCGAAACTTTCAAAGTCTGCGCAATGGTCAACTCGTGCTGCCCCAGTTTCAGGATAGTCGCCGGGAACGACGTAAGTACTTTTTTTATAATTTGTTGATCTCAGTCTACTATACTGGTGGACTTTGGCCAGACCCGTACTTAAAAAAATATGACCCAAAAAATCTATTCATGAAGCCGAACCCACGTGACCCACCTCCAGAATATAGATGAACCCATAGTTTTTTAACGAGTCTTTTCTACATTGAATTTTACGATATAAAGAAGGCTAAACAAATAGACAAATATAACAATAGGTGTAAAACAGACAGTAGTGTGTAAAGGCGTAAAATGTGATAAGTCTCATGATTATACCAAACTTAGGTCAACAGCAGCAGCGTCGTTCAACCGTCGTAACTACTCAAAACTGGTACTTTGGCTCGTTGACCGAGCTACTTAATTCGACCTATGCCGTCTTCCCGCAATCGTTGCGCCTGGTCGGCAGCTTCAACATTGGCTCGCCGTTGCCCTCGATCGTCATCAAGTACACCCAGTTGAACTCGGCCACGGCCGGCATTGCCAAGTTGCCGATTAGCATTAAAATCTCGCGCGGCGAGCGCGTCAACAAATTCGGCGATGATGCGTGTTTCACGCTCAATGCGCGGCGTCGCGACTATATCGGCATTGCCGATGGTGTGGGCGGATGGCGTCAACGCGGGTACGATCCGTCGGCCTTTTCAACTTCGTTGATGACCATTGCCAAGGATATTGGTAATAACTATAGTTTTATTTTTCGCAAACGTCATCATGTTTTGTTCAGCTCAACGAAAAACACAGACCGATCCGTACGTGTTAATGGATCGCTCGTATAAGAAACTGTTGAATTTGAATCGTCAACAGCCAAGTCTGTCCATTATTGGCAGCTCGACCGTGTGCCTGTTGGCGTTTGACCACGAGACGGGCCTGTTGGAGACGGCGAACCTGGGCGATTCGGGCTTTCTACTCGTTCGCAATGGGCGCATTATCACGCGCAGTCAGAAACAGACGCACAATTTCAACACGCCCAAGGTACTCTTTAAAGATTTATTTCGACACAGAGACGTAAAGAAGCGTTTTAAGCAACTTGCCTATGCCCCACCCACGATCAAGTGCGTGGCCGATCATCCGCGCGATGCCTCACAATTGTCGATTGCATGTCGGCCCGGTGATTTGATTATAACGGCGACGGATGGCCTATTTGACAATATCAACGATGCGATGATCCTGGCCGAGTTGGCGGCGCTGCCCGATGATCCCGATGAGATTGTCCGGACCGATCTCGAGTCGGTTGCCTCGTCACTGGCGACACTGGCGCGGCGAAAGGCAATTGACAAGTCCTTCCTTTCGGTACGTTTTTTTTTACTTTATAGTAGAACATATTTTATTGTAATCATTATTATAACATATTTTACCACTAGCCCTTTTCACTGGCCGCCCGGCAGGCCGGATTCAATCATTCTGGTGGTAAGGTCGACGACATCACCGTTATCGTGTCGAGCGTCTCCGATCTAGGAACTGAAGTCTAATCTAAACAACCATTATTGCTCTCACTCACACCAAACTCCTTCTCTTTTTTTTTCTCGCATTCTAAACACACCGTATCTTTCCCCTTTTTATCTTTCACACGCGGCACTCACTCTTTCTGTACATTTTACACAACAAAACACACACACACAACGAACACACCACTTTACCTGCTTTCAATTTCAATTTTGAAGCTTATTTATTTACCGAAAAAATGTTCATGCAACATTTTTTTGGAACAGCAACAACACACATACACACACTTCACACACACTGTCCCCGTGTCTTGAAATATATATATATAAATAAATTCGTCGGCTAAGAAGCAACATTAATAAACAATGATCGTATCGTTTATATAAGCCGTTTTTTTGTTTCGCTGAATTTTACTCAAAACAACAAAACATGTTAATGTGTCAACTTTTGCTTATAATGGCCCAGGCCGTCACGGTCCCACTGAATGAGCCGACATTTCAGGTCAGTTGACAAAGTCGATTTGAGCTAAAATAAAAAAACTCGACAAAAAGCGAATGCTGAAGCGTTATAATGCGCAGGAAGAGTCACAGATCATCACGCCACCGATAACGGCTTGATTAAAATAAGTTTATTCTGTGTGTGCATGTTCGTGTTGTGATTTTTAATAATAAAAATTATTTCTCCTCATAATCGGGCGGCACCTTCAAACACTGGCTATAAGTGGGCGGCGCATCCGAGCATGTTGATATGATTGAGTCTGACAGGGTCCGACTGGGTCGACTACTGGCTTGACTGTCGACCGGTCGGATGGCGTAAAGCAAGCGCGCCACGCACCGCTGCCCGTTGATAATGGCGACGACGAACATGACCGACATGAAACCGATGACAAAGAGTGACTGGATCTCCTCGATTGAGAGGAAGTAATCGCATAAGAACAGAAACGTGACGAACACTGTGTCGGTAAAAAACAACATTGGGCTTAGTTAGTGTTATGTTGGACAAACCTGCAAAGTATAAAATTCCATACTTGAGCTCCGTCACCGTCGGCACGAAGTGGCTCTCTTGATTATTGGTCTCTGTGGTCTCTCGTTCAATCGTCAACGCGTGCGAGCATGACATCATCTCTGAGTTGACTTGTTGATCATTGTTTAAAAAATGTCACAGAACTTGTTGCCACGATTAAACTTGGCTTTTATAGTTACCTTGGGTTGATTGTTTTAGGGTTCGGCGACAGTAACAACACACACACAAAAGTGCTCGTCAAACTCGGTCAGCCCGAACTTAATAACCGCCCAAAGTAGACATCGCCAAAATTCATTAGTCAAATGCAGGAGAGGGCGCAACAACAAAAAAACTAATACATGACTTGCCCAATAAAGCCGAAATGCCGAGGTTATCTAACGCGGATTCGCAGACAATGTTTTCCCGTCTGCTGGACAGGTAGGTTTACAAGCCAGTTGTGCATGATCAGCACATTTG
>SCLD01149008.1:0-22311 GCA_004367895.1 Oikopleura longicauda
GTCAGGAGTGGAACATTGAATCCTGAGAAGGCGTCTTACAGTCAGACGTCCGAAAATTCGAATTCTATATGGCGAGTCCTGAATTTATCAATTTTAATTTTTAGAATTTTTGATTTTTTGGTATTTGGAAATTGTTGGGGGCCTATAGAGTGGTTAAAACCCTAAGCAATCTATAAATGACTTTATAAACGAGGTTGGACTATCATTTTTGCCCTAATTACTTGTTTAAAGCTGTTATAAGTCGATTCGGGAGAATTTAGAAGGAATGTATAATTTAAAGCTTATGAACAACTAACCTTTGAGGGACCCTTTCACCACGTCTGGGCCCATGGCTTACAAAAGTGAATACAGATTCCAATCTTAGCCGATTTTGAATGAGCCACCGAGATGCATTTGTATTGGCACCTTGAAGAAAGGTGTTGATCCGGTTCATGTCTTCATTTGACGAAAACCAGACGTAACTGGTATCAGAGGGTATGGCAACTTCCCAAAGGGTTTCGCATATAGAACGGCATATGGTATCGGATGTAGCAGTTAAGGTCCTGGATAATCTACTGTTTTCATCGTCTACCGGGAGTAAATTGACAGTTAAATTCCAGGTGTCAATAGCTCCAAACCAACGGCGCATTCTAAAGGTTTAGGTTGTTCATGTGGGGATTGTAATTTTGATGAAATTCCAGCACTGAACCAAAGCCAACTTCTATTTCAAAACGAGCGTTTGGGTCATGAAAGGGGTAGAGACCCACGGAAGCGATGCAGATTAGATCGAGCGGTATTAACCCAATAAAGTTGGTGAATTGAGCAACTTCATTAATGAAGTCTTGAGTTCCGTCCTGATTTAATAGAAAGGTCATTTCTCGTTGATTCTGGATATTGTAGCGATTAGGAACCCAAATTGCATCAGTGATTGCATTACAAAGCTGTTGAAATGAAGAATCAGGAACGGAATTGATAAACCTTCGTGCTTCAATATATTCACAGTCAGATATGGTGAGCAAGAAGGAAGTACCGGCACGAGTGTAATAAAAATAATTGTGGCTTCCAACATTTAGCATGATAATTTAACTTTCACGACGAATTGAGATGTTGGGTTGGTTCGAATAAGCGTGGTGCTGCACAGCAAGGTGATGTTATAGATTGATTCTAGTGAGAGGTGTTCTTTTAATATCTTTATGCACGGATCATCTTCATCCATTAAAAAGGTCAAAAGGGTTGAACATTCATCCGAGGTCAATCTACGGACGGTGTTTGACAGCGGTCCTAATGACACAATGTGTTCGTAGGTTAAACCCGCCATTTTTCGAACTTTGCTGAGCGGAAACCCCATATTGTACTGATCGGGAAGTAACCGTTTTAATTCTTCATTTAGGGACAGTTCGAATTTCAAGAAATCTATTTCTTCGAAATGAGTCTGTACCACACTATGTTCGGACATATTGGCAATTGTTGCAAAGGCGGTGAAAGTGTTCATCCGTTTCCTAAAGAGGTTTTTATTCTCATTGATACGGAAATGAGCTCTGGACATCATTGGTAAGTTGAAGTTGAATAAGGGAAAATCCTCTCTGAAATCATTCATGAATAATCGCGAAGCTGTTGCCAACGTGAGTTTAATGATTAGAACATCGATGTCTTGTTGATGATGGTGCGAATACAAGATCTCAGTTGCTTGTATATTAACATTAGCCAGTTGGCGTCCGAGTTCGGGACATCCGTGAAATACATCACGTCCAACTGTTTCTGCATCTGAGATTCGTAAATGATTGATTGGATAAGGTTGATGGTTCCTATTTCCATGAATAATTCCATTATCAATGATGCCCGGAACAATATAATTAGCAGAGCTCAACTCGTCACTCTGAATTCCAAAGTGCCGCATGGGAAACTCGAATAAATAAGTCCCAAGCTTTTGTAAAGCAGAGTCCCGAATGTTGAGGGTAAAGGCACGGGCAATGTCGGTTGTACAAAAGTGTAGTTGAATAATCCTGTTGGGTAAACAAAGCATAGAGTCTGTTTGTCCGGACAGGGTCCGTCCAGTCCAGACAGGTAAACGACCACAATTAGGAATTGATAAAATCGACACTGACATATATTAAATTCGCTTAAGTAAACTTGTAAGGTGATTGGGTACGGGTCTTTCTAAATTAATGTAGTGAATTAGAATACGTTCACAGTAGAACCAGTCAATGTCCGAGCACAATTCTGATTTGGTGGTTAAAATTTGAAAAACGCACGCCAACGCCGCTTGTTTTTCAGGCAAATTTCCAATAGGTGGCAGTGTATGATACGTGGCTCTAAGAATATCAGTGTGATTAGAAACGGAACACTCTCGTATAAAATCATCTGTTTTGAAATGTGAAAAGAGATGATTTAAAAGGGTGTTTTTGCGGACAAAGCTGGGATCCGAGAAAATATTCGAAACTTTGAAAAAGTTAAAATCAGTCATACGTACACTTTTTAATATCTATCTGAAGAGTCAAATGAATATATCTGGGAATATATCTAGTCTCAAAAATGTCCAAAAACGGCAATTTTGAGTTTTGTGTGGTCCAATCTCTATAGAACTAGTTCTGGCGATGATGGGACCGAAAAAAGCAATTTTGATTGATTGCACGGTCTGATTCTTTCAGATTGGAAATATTTATTATTGCCACTTTAATTAGACTCCCAGAATGATATGTGTTATACTGGACTAGTCACCAAGGTAGGTGTGTAAACAAAAAGAATTTTCGAAGAAATTGAAAATTTGAAAAATTTGAAAAATTGAAAGAATTGAAGGAGAATTTTTTGCTATTTATCATTAATTACGAAATCATTTACAAGTTAGTAACTTATCCAAACGAAAAAGTATTATTGATATTTACTATTTTTATATACCAAGGTTTTTACCAATAGTTTATTCCCGGAAACCCAAACTGACAATTGGGTGATTGTGGTAGAATTTCCTGGAAAAGAAAAAATTCTAGAACACTTTGTGCTCTAATTTTTAGAGAAGGCTCATTATTTTAGAACTCCAAAATCGAATTTTTGAAAGAAAAAAGTTTTAATTTTTTAATTTTTTAATTTTTAATTTGGAAACTACAGTATAAAACTGTACTCAACCCAGGTATCACGATGGTGGTGAAGATAGAAGAGATTCTACCCTTTATCCAAGGTACCAGTTTGCCCATAGCAGATTTTCCCCTTTTTACCTCTGTGCAAAGTTACGATTTATTTTTAAGACTTATTTTAAGAATTATTTTAAGAATATTTTCTGTTTTTTACTCTTTCAAGCACTTCGTTGATACACCTTCTACACATTCAAAGACTTTATTTTCAGGATTGAACGATGACAACAGGAATCATTACCTGGTAGCGGGCGTTATTTCCGTGTTTTTGGAAGAATTGACCAACTTTGACTTGGACGAACTGTCCTATATTCTCAATCAGGATCAATTTGACAGTAACAAGAACTTGTTGGTTTCTTGCATAAATGAGACGATTGCACCAGTTACAAATTGGGATTTTTTATTAGAAAGTAAGTGACACTTCCTCATTACAGTTCGGTGCAACATGATTCCTATTGATCAATTTTAGAGTTTCAAACTTCGCTGAAAACCGGAAATTATCTCGAGCAAGGATTGTCGGAGGCTGTAATCTACCGTTTTCGAACGGTTATGCTGGTTATCACCACTGACTGGTCAAAATCATCACCCCCGATTCACCATCTAGAGAAGAGATGGTTAAAATTGACTCAAAATGCTCTGGAAGACGGACAGTGGTTAAATGAATACGTAACCATTAGAGACGGTCCCATGCTGACCAATAATTTAACGGTTGTTCCAGCTAATGTTTCTGTTCGTCTGTCTGTGGCCCAAATCATTCAATCTAGGATTTTGCAATGTAAGTGTAACGTTTCGGTGGCTTGCAAACAATTTATTTAGTTGCCACCGCAAAAAATCTGAAGTTATGGCTTGAAAAAATCGCCTTGCAACCATTTGCTGCACATGTAATTTTGCAGGAACTGTTCACTGATTACTACCCCACTTGTGACTGCCGAAAAATGGGAACTTTGTCCTCGTCCGGAAAGGTGAATGAGTGTATGATTTGTTATCATCATTTCACAAGTTTGGATGCCCATTTGAATCTGTCAACCTTCGAAGCAGCGTTAATTGTATGGATGGCCAATATGGTTAAAGGTACATGATTTCCATTAGGTTTTAGTGTTCAGGATAAAAATATATTTTTTGTTGTGTAGATTTCTGACTAAACCCAAAAATGGGGCCATGTAGGTCTTCGAGCTCATTATAGGTGTTCACTGTAGTTGAAATGACCTGAGGCTTGGGCGGTGGTGGTTTTGAAATTTGCTGCATAGTGGGAGAATCGAACCTAGGCCTTCCGCGTAAGAGCGATATTCTCACGCGGACCCGGGCCCCTACGCCATGGCACCCTGATAAGTTAAAAACTTTTTTAGGAAAACGTACCTGCACTGTTTCTGAAGGTTCGAATGGTATGGTACATCAAACTGATCTGGTGTTTAACATCCGGATGAGAAAATATGGAATTCGAGCGCCATCTGCTGATTACGGTGATGGATTTCAAGTACGCAGTGGGGCGGGCCGCAGCTCAATTACCTATGATGACGACTTCCGCAACTGTGTCGCAGGTACTTGTAACAGACATAATTAATCATAGTATTGAGCCAGCCATTTTAACAGTTCAATTATTCTGCTTAGCTTGGTTACTTGAATTAGATTCTATGTTTGCAAGAGGATTTAAAGTCGCTTGTAATGAGATCATTGATTATTTGTCTTTCTAGGGTCAGCCCGTACTGTGACTCATGCATTTTTTCGATTGATGTATGGAATCCCAGTGGCGTCCGAGTCCATTCAAAATTTGGAGTTCAAACATCTGAGAATGGGATTTTTTGATATCATTGAAGATGCTGCCACTTCACTGGGACCCAGGGGTGCTGCTGGGCGTTGTGCTTCGTATAAGACCTTGACCTTTCGTAAGTACAGAGCTTATTTCTGAAGAATAATAGTGTGATCTTTAGCTGTGGATGACCATGTGAAAATCATGCCGATAAGTGACATATTGATGTGCTATTTATCACGTAACAGGAAGTTCACAGTTGGCTTATTCAATGGACGATTTTATCACATGTTGATAAATCAAGGTATCAAAGCGAGTCGTGAGCCTGGTTTCAAAGGTAAATTGGAGGGGACTCCCTTATAATTATTTTCAAAATTTTCCTTTTTACAGTTTCCAAAAGTCAGAATTTTGGAGTAAACAATTTTGAAATACTAAATGAGTGTACGCGTGTCTTAATATGAGTTTTTTGTAAGGTTTTGCCAGATTCTTAAATAATACTTTTTGTTTAGCCTATTTGCCATTTGCCGAATTCATTTTGAGCGCTGGACGAGTACGATACCCATCTGATACCCAAAGCCCTCTAGAAAAGTCGGAACGTGAGGCTTGGAACTTTTTCATTTCTCAAATATCGAACATGCTGCAAATAACCCTAGATTTCTGTGCTAGTAAGTTTCTTCTTATCTCATGACCTCCTTGTATAAAAATGATTCTAAGTGATGAGTACCAAACTGGATGAAACCTTCTACATTCGTTACTTTCTTCACAGCTTGGATGGAGATTCAATTGAAGCCTTCATCAAAAAATGGATGATTCGTAAGGAAAATGCAGCTTATCTTACTTCAACGCACCCATTGGCCCTTATGTCTGGCTACCCTGATGAAATTTTTGAGGGTTTCGAAACTCCACAAGAATTCATTTTGGGAGAGGACTTTTAGGCTTAAACTATAAAAACGGCAGGCTCGTAATGATTCCGAGTTCTCACTTTTAAAACATTTTATAAACACTATTTTTGTTTTATATTCAAATAAATATATTTTTCTATATTTTATATATTTGCTTGTGTTTGATGTTATTACGGTTAGTTGTAAACCAGAGGTGATGTTCAGACTCTGCTTTGTAGAGATATTAAAACAAAAAATAGCGTGTAAGACGGTATAGTGTTTATTATTTAAAGTATGACGGTTTTTACAACAACAAAAATGTTGATTGAAGCAAACAATAAAAGTTTCAAAGTTTATCAAAGAATATTGCAATTTCTCGGTCAAACTTGGAGTTGAATAAATTGGCATAGTAGCCATCCTCTTCCAAGGAAATGAGTTTTTGAAAGAGCAACGTTGTCACCATTTCGCGATCGCGACAGTATTTTGCGTGTCTTGATGCCGCCCAATCGTATTTGCTGGATTTGATGTACAAGCTGTAAATTATGGACTTGTGGCTTTCTATATAAGCTTTGTAGCCAGCGCAAACTATATGATTTATAAATTAAAGTTGTATATTAATAGAAACTTACATCCTTGAATCTGGGCCAGCGAATTACACTGCTGAAGCCGTTGGAGGAAGTCATCATTTATTTCAACATTCGGGGCCGGTTCCCATGCGATAGAGAGTAATGTTTCTTCCTGTAATTCCCATTCGGTTAACATTCTAAAGGAGAAACAAGATTTTAAAACGAGTTTTAAAATTTAAAATGTTTTAAGTTTCTTGTGTTCCGTACTAAGGGGGAGAAAACAGAAGGGAGGTCCTATAAATATCGTTGTCGTCTTGGTGTATGTACACCAAGACGATGTATAATAGTGTGAACTTGTTTAATTCATACATAATACAACTAGATTCATTTTAAGAAAGTAAGGAGGCAGGAAGATTTTCGACCTCGAAAGCCTTGATTGGAAAATAGAAATGAACTTTACATACTAAACGTTCTTCAAAGGTGATGTCGTCAGTATCAGTATCCGGGAAATTGAGAAGAATGGGTTTTTCGAAGTGCGAAATTGTTAGCCCTAATTCATTGATCAGTGTGGCCCAGATGGGAGTTTTGGACATCAAAGCGGTAGTCTAAGATAGTTATTCATACCAATTTGGTTTCACGAATTGAAAAATTTTTGCCTACCTTGAAGGCTAGGGATGAAGATGTCTCACCGATAGAAACCGTTTGAGTCTTCAGGTGAAGCAAAAAACGGTTTAGAAAGGCTTCTTTGCCCTCCTTTGGAACCTCAGACCATTTGGACTTCATCCAGTTTTTCACCAGATCAACAGTTGTACGAGATACGTTGCCGATGCAGCAGAAATCAATGATATATCTGTGCTGAAGGTGTAAAGGTAAAAAGCCCATTGCATCAATTGGAGGACTTAAATCCACTTGAAAAAATGAATTATTAAAGAACATTCTAAAATACATAGTTATGATTTAAATTAATTATGCGTGTAAACTTTTACTAAATAATTTGTAAAACTCCCAAATCGATATATTGTGCTTTGGTTACAGTCTTGAGCTTTTATAGGGACTTGATTATAGGCTAGCACGATTGAGAGTTGTCCCAAACAAGTATTCCTGATTTCGGGGATTCACCCGGATCCATTTCGGAGGTACATATTGTAGTTTCTGAAGTCCTTTTTGGACCAAATGCAGGGTGATTCTAGCTGTTTTGATGTCCCCATCAGGCGATATATTGTGAGTTCGACTGACGCAGAATTCCTCAAGTTGAATCTTAAAAATTGTAAATTTTTTAAAAAAAAAAAGGGGGAGGAAGGAACTTTCTGGTTTTAACCAAGTTTTTATGTAGGGTTTAATAACAGTATTGGTCTCAGTCTTACGTACCTTTTCAATGTGTAAGTGTAAAGGATTGTCCAAAAATAAAGATGCCCAGATTTTGTTTTCAAGAAACAGGCCCATCCATTTACCCGATATGGTGTTGGAAATTTCGTCTATGGCCAAAGAATTGTCATAAACGGTGGATAAAATGAATTCTTCAGGGACATGTCCTCCTTTTAAGTGCCGGTTGGCCATTTTGAACCACAGTTCCAGGAATCTGGAGAGTAGATTCGAATATTCTGGTGCAACCGGTACACAAACAACTGAGACCAATGTAGCCCCTAGTGCTTCATTTATCATTATGTGCGGATTCGCCATCTAGATTAGGATTAGTCTGAAAATAAGTTGAGAACACGCATTTTAGCTAAGGAAAGGGTAAATTCTCGGCGAACGGGCTCGGAAATAGCCCAGAACCTAATGGTAGAAATATGGTTTATAAGGACACAGTTTTCTAGGGACACAGTTTTTTAGGGACAAAATTTTAGGGAGAAAAGAAGAAGGGTGTACTTGAGGCGGCATATCCAGCTACCAGAAGGTAAGTGTGTATCATGTTAGTTGATGAGGCAAATCTGTGTGAATATTCAAGAATTCTATCTGGTCAATAACGCTCAGATTGAGTGATAAGCTCAGTCGAATTCGTGAATTAAGTTTTGAAAAAGGCGGTCACACATCAGTTTATGGCGCTAAAGAGTCCATCATGTTTATAATTAGAATATAATACGAGTTCTATAAAAGGACCGGTTTCAACATAGTTACTGACTGATTTTTAGTCACAAAAACGATTTTTTGAGATATTTGTTCAACAATATTGTTCAAAAAATATATTGTTTTTCCTGAAACTTTATGCTTCAAGTTCTATACTGAAGTTCTTATTAGAGATTCAGAGATTAAAAAGGGGGAGGAGTATCAACTAACGGGCGATTAGATAATTGTTGATTCTATAACTGCAGCCAAAATCAGATTGCCGCAATTTTCCGATAAAATCAACCCCTTAGTTTAATAGGCGACTGAAAAACTTCAGGTTGGGTCAGATCCTAAATTCCGTCCGGCTCAAAAACAGAGTTTCTGTTAACCTAGAGAAATGAAACGCGATTCGTCAGGTATGCTATTGGAGCCGGTTTTAAGATGGAATTGGTCCTGTCCCCAAAAGAGAATGTGGTTTTCCGTTTTTATGGACATTGTGATTCTCCAGCGACTTGCCGATCTGTTCGATTTCACGAAGAAGGATAAAGATGTGCTTCATGATTTGTGTTACAAAAATCCAGATACGGCGGTTAGGCAATTATCCAGCTTCAAAAAATATTTAAAAGATATGAATAAGCGGACCAGTCAAAAAATTCCTCGAGAGCAACTCCGTGAGTATTTCGCAGGCACTCATGAAAACGATGTTTTCATCTCAGGCAAGGATATGGCACCTTTTTCCCAGACTCAATTAAAAAGAAAATAAATTTTTGAAAAATGTTTGTAAACAAAAGGCCATTACCTTTTCAAGGTGATAATGTGTTGTTTCAAATCGCTCTATGGGGAAAAGAAATTGAAAATCGTCCGGAAAGCATAAAGCCAGATCACATGCAGGAGATGAAAATGGAGAAGTTTGGGGCAATTCAGTAAGTTTTTTACTAAATTTGTCATAAGTTTTAATCGTGTAATTCCCGATATTTTGTGACTAATTTAGCGTGTTCAGGGATAGAATTACATGGGGTTAGGACAAAAGTAAAGCGTAGTGAAAGTTCTGAGGTGGCATTACTGAAAATCTCTTGGCCTCGACTAGAAACTGAAAGCATCCCTTGCCCTATTTTTAGAAACTGCCCAGTTAAATACGACTGTATTTTGAGCACAATACTAGAATGGTCCTGTATTATAGAGCAGGATTCATACGCTAATGTCGTAGCATAAAACGTAGGTGATTGACAAATCTGATACTGATTACCATTGGGTTGAAATAACGATGCAGAAATTTTGTTTGTAAAGAATTTTTGAAGTAATATTATTACTTGTCGATATTCATACCATTTAAAAAGAGATATTCCATCTAAAACACTTTCCAGCTCAGTACACGTGAACAGATTAGCCATATTTTGAGGATTTTTAAGGTGAGATATAATGGGATTTTCATCCGGAAGTGAACATAAATCTGGGGCCATTCCGTACAAGGCTGCCAGGGTGACCTGTATAGTATAAAAACTTTTCATTGTAAGTTTGAACCGTGAAAAGTTTGATGGACGTTGAGTACATCTTATAGATATTTTGAAATCAGATAGACAGCCTGAAATCTCATCAGATTGAAGTTTTACCGACTGTATATAGCCGATAGGCATTTTAAATAAGTGATCAAAAGTGAAGAGGCCATCATATAAACTGTGAATTGGATGAAAAATTTCCGTTTGAGTGCCTTTTGATTCGTAGATTGGAAATGTCGTGGGGAGCGTTCTCTTCTTAGTTGGGGGTGCTATAGCTAAAACATATATAAATTCGATTTCGGTTTTTTCCATATTGAGAGAATGCTTTTTAGAAAATATAGAAACCAAAAAAATTTTTTAGGTTCAATCGACAAGTGTTCTACCTGAACAAATGCGTGGTGCCTATAATTCGTCGCAAAACCGAATTATATATTACCGAAGATGTTAACATTCGTAAAAAGCCAACCGGAGACGCTTACGAACCTTGGGCGGAATCCATTTACAATGCACGAGGGCAGATTGGGCTGTTGGTGGAGCAAGGAACACTTAGAGCCGGAGGTTCATGGGATCGTGATTGTGACGGAACGTTTATCACTAAAAAATATATTTTGTGACTTGTTTATCCTTTTTAACGATTTTAATGCGAAATTTTTCGTAACCAGTTTTTTCTTAAAAAGTTTTAAACGTTTACAAGCAATACTCGACTTGCATTTACACGTGGTTCACAGTGATTTCGTCCTTCAAGCTACTCTCGAATTTCTAGCAAGTATCCCCAGCCGCAAGCTCAAGCGAGTGTTGATTATCCCTGGTGCAGGAAATGGCAGTAGTGGGCCGAGAGCCGGTATTCAATCATGTGTGGTCCTGGTAACCCTGGCGGTACTTAATATCAAAGTTGACAGATTAGAAGGAAAAGATGTTTAAAAATTACGGTAACTCATATATTGATAAGTGAGTCAATCGTGAAGTTCTGAGCAGATTTTTAGAACACATCGCTTTAGTTCACAGCTGACTAAAGTTTGTTACCACTTTATTCCGTTTTGTTAATATCAGTATGTTTAAAACACTTTGAAAAGGTCACTTTAAATTGACGGTGTCAGAAAATTGGCATTTTGATTTGGTGCAAATTATGTGCATTTTGTACGAAAGAAAAACCACCTATGAAGTGGATATGTTTATCGGGTGAGTCTCTTATTCCTTAGAGGAAGGGGGGGAAGTTCACCTTTTCTTACACTATTTTTAGCCTACCAATGAACAAAATAACGAATCATGAGGAATTTGACCGTACCGAGCAGTTGGCGTTGAATCTGATGCAATTTATCTATGGAATGGCAGATATTATTTGTCAGCTAAAGGAGTCCTATTGCACAGACGAGCCGATAAACAATTATTATGGTGACTCTTTCCGGAATACGATTATCCCAGCCTATTGTGGCTGTCGTCATGGTGCCTGCAACATCAACCCGTTGGTGCGAAAATACAAGAGTAAATTGAAGGAGTTTGAAGACTTGTGGCCAAAAATGGGATATAACTTCCGCTTGTAAAAACATATTGTGTATACTAGTATGAATAAAATATATTTTCACAAACATGGATATATTACCTTGCGATCGCTGAAAAGTTTCTACCAAGTTGTTGAATTCCAATATGTGTTCCAGTCGTCCTGATTGGAACCGAGAGAGTTTAATTTGGGAATACAGAGTGGTAGTATCGTTGTTTTTGTAATACATACAAGTCAGAATACTGGGGTACAAGTTTAACTGTCGCAGGATTTTGGAATTAAGACTTTCAATATATCTAGAATTTGTAATCAGAAGATCAGAATGAGAGTCCAAATGCTCATATAGCCATAATAGTAAGGACCCGAACGTCCTTTTCAAAAAGGGGTTGGAGCTAACGAGAATATTGGATTCAATCATCTCAGATATATCCGATTTTACTTCTTCAATACACGATGATAATAACCGGAGTCGATTCGTAAGCTTGTTATTGAAGGAGATTTTAGATTCTAGATATAGCACCTTAAGAAGCCAGAGACTGCTTTGTGCAAGTAACTGTTCGTCATTAATTTCCGACCGATTGAAATCAAGTTCAAAATCCATTTTATCAATCTAAAATATAACATAAAAGAGCTGTTTTAGCTATCCCTTTTTAATTCAGAAGATGTTTTCAGAAAAAATATTAAGTGGATAATTTCAAACGCGTTTGAGTACAATGTTAATAGTAACAATGTTGGAATCCACCTTTAAAAAGGTATTGACGGCAATTATTGTAAATCCAGCGAATTGATCAGGGAGGCGGGTGGCAGGGAAACCAGTGGTGCAAATGTCCATAACGGCTAATCCACGCTCATAGATCCATTCGCGATCAAGCACTATTTGTTGTGCGCGAAAATGTTCTGGTACAAAAAATTGCCAGAACTCAGTAGTTTGGGCAAAATTGCCCAATTCTTGAATTGATAGCTCATCATCATAATCTTGTTCTCGTAGCAGACTGGAATTAACCACAAATTCAACCAGGGCCATATAATCATTATCAACGCCAAATAACATTTCTGAATTTTTTGAAAAGATTTTTTAGGTCCAGATAGTTGTACCGTAATTTTAATTTTAATAGAAACGTTATTAAAGAGTAATCTTTACTGTGAAAATCTAGGCGTGACTTTGGGTTCAAGGTCGGGAAAGGGAATAGGAGTTGGAATTCCTCCTTCAATCTTGGCCTTGGCTTCCAAGTTTGCTAATATTTTGTGGTAAAAAATGGCCATTGTGTTTTGACTTTGTAGGGTGAATAAGCTAATAAGGTTGCTATACCATTCTAAATCACAAGTTCGGCCTACGTCTGTAAGTGTTACAGGTTTAAATTGACTCAACAATGAAGTATTAAGCATAAGATTATCGATCAGGTCGGATAACCGAACATTTCGCTCGGAATCAAATTTCCATAAATTATTCATTAATGGAGTGATGGGATTCATAAGGGTGGAAGAAAGAAGTTTAATGAACTCTGCGTTATTATCATTTGTGGTTTTAACCAAGGTTTCAATATCGGTGATAAAGAAATCGCAAAAAGTCCGAATGTGCGAGTCATACATTTCCTTTTCAGCCGGCGGAATGTTTTGAGACAATACCTGAAAAACGGATTCCCGGGTCTTAATGGATTCTTCTAGTCCTAATTTGGCTAACTTGATAGACTGTTTTAGAGATGATAAGTTCAGGTTGGGTCTAAGTACCGCAGGAGGGGGCGGGTTTTTCCGTCCCATAATTTCGGAAAAACTAGAATATTTTTCAACTAGTTGGGCGGTGAGGTTTTGAGCCACTGGGATATCATTTTTAACTATACCGAAGTTAGGTGTCAGAATATTGTGTTTAAGCAGAAGCGCTGGCTGAAAGGTCGGTTTCGCACTATATGTCTTAAGAGTGTGGTAGTAGACATTATTGCGGTCGTTCTCAGCAAATTGAACCTCGGTTATTTCCTCAAATGGGAAGTCGTATTTAGGTGAAAACGCAGTTTTCCTTTTTTCAATAGAATTGAGTAGTACGCCAAAAATTCCACCAGAGACCTGTAGAGAGCATAAAACAATTTTACGAGAACAGCCAAATTCTCTATGAAAATTTTCAAGTTCGCTGTTTTCAAACCATGGTAAAGATAAATGGGTTTTGTACATTTCTGCTTCGTAAAGTGAAGTTGGTTCTAAAGACCATTCATCTTCCTTGATATTTAAAGTGCAAAACAGTACTCGGTTAAACATCGTAATAACGGTGTGCCATGGAAACAAGTAAAAGATATTTGTGCGGTTGGGGTTCGCGCCGAGCCATTTTTCATGTTCCCCCCATCCACAACATTTGAATTTTGTCTGATCTTGGTGAAAATATGCGTGAACAATCCGAGTTTGATATTCATTTTCAGTGGCTAAATAAAATTAGTTATTATGGTGTTTACTCGTGAGTTAAATTCTTCGCCAGAAAGGCCCGGGTTGAGTTGAATTGCCCGGGTCAATGGACAGTGGTGGGTTTCAATTATAAATTCTGGGATTTGGAGTATAATCTGACATTCTGAGCATGACTCCACATTTTTGTGAACGCTGTGTGGACATCTTGCATAAAAATGACTTTTGATATAAAATTTGAAATCGGGGTCTCCAAATTTCAAGGATATGTGATACGGTAACTCATTCAGTACCGTATCTAAGTTATACGGAAAGAAACGTTGTTGTGAATCGGTAATTATGTCGTCATCCATGAAACAAATATAGAATTTCACTAATGCTAAACGTCGTCTAACCCTTAATCGAAAAAGGTTTAGTCCAAAAGGGACATTAGAAAGATCATTATATACGATTTTGTCACTAAGATAACTCCTGATGTTTGGACATAGATCATACATGATAATCCTGTTCGTGAAATTAAGAATGGCTTTTTTATGCAATAGATGAAAAGGAATCCAGCCGGCCATGGAAAAAAGTTTTCTTTGCGATTGTTTGAAAGACAATCCATATGGTATTCCATAAATTACGAACAGGACTTTCGTTATAGCAGAGTTGATTTGTGCATACTGATATTTCGAGAAAATAGGCATTAATTCTAATGCAAAATTGAGGTTCCCGTAAATTAGTGATCGGGCAAAATTTAGTAAGTCAACTCTGCTTCCATATGAAAGCAGGGAATAGACTAATCCTAATGTAAGATCTATACGGGTTAATAGTTCTGTGATTCGATAGTCAAACTTAAGTTTGTAATGTAAATCAATGCCTAAAATACGAATTTGGTCCGAATTTTTGATAATGGTATTTGAATCGATTTCAAGTGTAACAGTGTTGCCCGGCTTACCTATAGCCAAAAAAGCCGTTTTTTGCTGATGGAAATGTACCCCTTTGAGCTCCAGGTCATTTCTTATTGCCAATATAAGTTTTTTCGCTTCATCAGTGGCTTTTTTCATATCGCTCCGCACCAAAACACACGAGATGTCGTCTGCATAAAGTAATAGATTAGTTCCGGGAGATACATATTTATCTATTCCTGCAATAACAAGATTAAAAAGGGCTGGGGACTCACAGCCCCCCTGTGGAACACCACAGGGGGCTAATTTAATTTCATCTGACGTATCACCCTTATGTACCACAAAACCAGAGCGTCCTTCCAAAAAGCTTTGGATGTATAGTGCCATGGTCTTGGTACATGATTTCTCAGTTCGCAGTTTTATTAAGCTATGTCTTATTGAATCATAGGCCTTACGGGCGTCTAAACTGAAAACTATAACGGCCTTGCCACACCGTTTTCCTTCTGTGATCGAGAATAAAAGAGAGGCCACTACCGTAACCACTGATCGGTGCGTCGTGAACCCGTGTTGAATATAAGAAAATAACCCAGTTTTGTTAGAGTGAAAGTTAAGTAAAGCACTTACTTGTTTTGATAGTGCCGATGATACGTAATTCTGAACCGTAAGATATCGTCTGGAATCCAAAACTGTTAAATCGGCTGACCCAAATTTCGGTATGGCTACGATTTTATTTTGATGAAAGAATTCGGGGCAAATCCCAAGTTTGATATTAAAACGTTGCATTTTTACTATTAACGGAATGAGTTGGGACGGCCAGCTAGAAAAAATGTGTCTGTTCAAACAGGAGTTGTATCCTTTCGTAAATTCTTTAGACTCAATGAAACATTTTCTTAAGCTGTTTTTTCTATGATTTCCGTGCCAAGAGAAGATAAAATCTTTTTCACTAAATTTAGGTGCAACTATCTCATTGGCCCAAAAATCATGTTCCTCAATCCCATCATATGCGTCGAAATTCCCGAATTTACTTTTATAATATTCAGCTAACTCGTCTACACTAAAGACCCCTGTATCTCGTACCTTTTTATCCTTAGGATTAAGTTTCTTTCGAATCTTAAAAATATCGTTTCGATCAAGTCTATCAAAATCTCCGATTTTAAGGGCCTTCCGTCTCCTGTCGCGCCGGGACATTCTTGAGTAAAATACTTTTAGCTGTTTCAAATCCTGGATCTGTTCGATTGTCAATGTTCCGCCACCCTTTTCGATATGTTCTAAATGGAGAATTATTCGCTTTAATAATTTCGTAAGGGGGCTATAAAGAAATTTAGTTTGGTTTACAGTTATGGTAACCGTTTTAGAGGGCATTAACTTGGCCATCGACGATTCCATAACTTCAAAAAGTTTTTTACAGAAAGGAACAGATTTATACGAAGGCCTAATATTATGATTTTCCCAGGCTTTGATATCATCCTCAGCATTCTCGGCGAGTTTCATAAGTTCTGCCATGTTGTCTTGAAGGGCCGCTAATCCAGTGTCATGGATCGCATTGGCATCAGCCATTCTTGCAACCTTAATTGTAATTTGATTATCTAGTTTAAGGTTTTGGCTGTCAAGATTCAGAGATAAAATCTGATGTCCGTCAGATCCTATGCAAGTGTGAGACCGGTATTGAAGATGGTCGTGTGTATCAATATTTTTTACCATGAAAAGATCAATAGTTGACCATTTGGGAGATTCCCCAATTACTCTCCGGTGAGGAACATGAGTGGGCTCCGTGGCAAGATTACTATATTGGGCTATCATTTTATTAATTTTCTTGCAAAGGGGCTTTCTATCTTGAGGACGAGGATTGTTTAATTGCAAATTGACGTCACCGCACATTATACTGGCAATAGGCATTTGTTTCTTAATTACTTGTGCCAAGCCATTTAAAAAGTATGCGTCATAATCCTCGTTGGATTCCAATTTAAGGAGTTTAACCCTATATGAGTCGTAATGGGGACGATAAAAGTTACATATTGACAGTTTGAAATGGTCAAATTCTATTAATACCAAAGTAAACGGAGCTGGGGCCAAAACTTGCTTAACTTTCAGCCCCAAAATATTATTACGAATCAGAATACAGCTCCATACTTCAGGTATTCGATTATTAAAGACTGGTTTATGAAAAAATACATTAAAATAGGACGGGCAAAAAGTTTTATTTATAAGGTCCCGACTATCGGCATTTATTTCTTGAATATTGAAAACACTTGCATTAGGATATTCTTGGATTAACCTTGTTAGTTGGACACTAGCTTTATTGAGATTGGCACTTACAATGATAAGACCGGAAATTTCGCTTAAGGATGCTGCTGGAAGAACTGGAGGATTTCTTTTTCTAAAAGTTGATTTGGATTGGACGGGGGTGATCGGACGTAAATCTGGACGGTGTGAATAGACATGATTTTCATCAATTGGATCCGCTAAAGAGCTCAACGTCTGAGGTTTGTTGAGTATGAAGTCCCTGAAACTTTCGGTTAATTTTTCAGTTTTAACTTTTGGCGGAAAAATAAAATCCCTATCGTTTGGATTAGACCCAATTCTTAAAATCTTATGTATCTGATTTACTGTGTTACTAATGGATTGATTGGTAGTGGCTCTAGCAAAATCATCCCTGAAAATGTCACCAGATAGATTTATTGGGTCTAATGAATCCAGGTTTACCTGAACGGGATTAATTGAGTTCCATTTTTGCATCAACCTCTTTCTGGTCTGGTTCTGTTCCTTCTTCGACGGACTGGCTGCTGGATGGCTTTGAGCCTCGACCGGCGGATCCGGCTCTGGACCCTGTCCGTCGTTCTTTTTTCTCGGCGGAGGAGTTTGGGAAGATGTAGTCGGGATCAGAGGGTTGATTTCGTTTACCCTTGAACGATTATGATCTACATCAAAGCCTACATGAGAAACGGTATGATAAAACTCATGAAATTTTTCAGAGGGGATGCAATGGATTTCGAAGGTACGTGATACTATTTCATAGATTAAGTGAAACAATTTATCACTAATGTAGGGAAATTCTATAGAATCGCTAGTTTTAGGAATAAAACATAAATTAAATTGAAAGTATGGATCCGAAAAAAGTTTGTCACGTTGTGTATTTACGAATTCTTGTAGACGTCTGGCCTCTATCCGTAAATATTTAAATTGTAGTGCATCAAAATGAGTGCAAATGGTTTCCAAGGAGGCCAAAAAGGCACTTGGAATGATGAAAAATAAGTATTTATATTGTTGTATTACAGTTTCAGATTCCATGGGTCGTATACGATATTTAATGGGTGCATCATTATCAAATTTGCTACCCAAATAAGTTTGTCCTGGGAAATTAGTCGGTCTATCGGGATCACGAAAGGTCATTCTGAAAATAAAGTAAAAGGGATGATAAAAAATATTATTGAAGCTGAATTGTCGGACAAAATCATAATATTCCTTAGCTCCTTTGCCAGTCTTTGTTGGAGTATTTTTGTTGCTAGTCTTGTTATTGTTTACTCCTTTATTCCCAGTTGCTACAGAAAGTTGTGGCTTATCTGTGAGTCGATTCGGGGTTGATCCCGCTTTTGGTTTAATACCAGCGTTTTCAGCTGCTTGTTCAAGCATTGATGGAGCATTAACCTGGGGTGTTGGAAGACCATTTCCGCCACCTTCAGTCATGGCTCTTAATGCGCCCGAATCGAGTTCTTCTGCTTTAAAAGCAGCTCCATCAACCACTTTATCCCAGTCGAAACTTGGTTCGTCTGGCCTCGTGGTACCACTCGGGGTAGGGGCAAAAGAAAATTCTTTTGGAGCAGATTGCATTCCAATAGCCAATTGACTAGTAGATAAATCGTTTCCATAGACGGCTGGGACAGGTAGTCTCAATGATCCAGGTTTTTCAGCTTCGGACGTCAACAGGCTAGTCATTGTTTCTGCTCTACTCAGAATGCTTTTAGCCATACTTGTAAAGTTTGAAATATCATGTCCGGCTCGGAGTGTTTCGGGCAATTTCGGGCAAGCTCGTTTGATTAACTGTCTGGTCTCGGGGGCTTGTACCAGCACAGTTCCAACCATGGCCAATTTATCTGTAGTGTCATTGGCAATAGAAGCCAATACAGTTGTTTTAGCCATCAACACTTGATTAATGTTGGACTGTCTGGCCGTATTGATCGAAACTTGGCTGGATAAGGATTTACATCCGTCCACAATTTGTTTGGTGGCCCCATCGATAACTGTCAGGGTTCCATCCATTTTGTTTATTACAACTGTGTTATCAGATGCAGCTTTCATTGTATCATCTAAATCTAATCGTATCAGTTCCTGCTGAGACGTTATTTCATTGACTTTTTTGAAAACTTTCTGGCTAACATCAGTAGCACCCAAAACCGACTTTTTCAAACTGTTATGTTCTGCTTGAATTGAAGAAACCACTTTGTTTTGATTGACCAGTTTGGTCGTAACTGTGTCCATAATTCGGGCTTCTGATTGGCTCAGTAATTCGGCCGTATTGGATGCGAGATCTCCTGACACGACGGGATGTACGGTGGGTTTATGAAAATCTTCTGGCATAGTGATGCGATTGTCCAGATGGTACCGGGCTTTCAGATTTTTGTAAATTTTACGAATTTCGTAAGCCGTTTCCCGGTCAGTACTTGTAGATTCGAATAAATCATCAGCACATCGTAGAACCCATCGTAAATCAGGTAGCTCGGCAGGATGCGACAATCTCCCACCAATAGGTGGTTCAAAGCGACTCTGATTACGGCGTATCCAGAAACGATTAAGGCCAAAATTTCGTTTGAACACAGTGTTTTGTTCTTCGGTACGATTGAAAATGGCATTGTGGATATTTAATCGTGAAACTAAAAGAAACATCAGATACATCTTAGAGCTGATCTTTTCCCAATGTTCTTGTATACGTACAAGGGATGACGTCCAATTAAACATTTTGATTTTGATTTTAGCGGAATTTTTACCTCGAATAATTGGACTAGAATCAATTTCTTCTGGTCTAAATACATATCCTTCATGTAAATCAGGACCCAAATCGGTGGTTCCACGTGTTTTGAGTTGATTCTTCAACTCTTCATGGAGCTTAGTAAGTTCAGCTGCAATCGTGGTGTCTCTTTTCATGCTCATTCGACTGATTTTGCCCCACATCTTTCCCAAATGCGAAGCTGGGGGTGGAACAATGTCGTAGTGACCAACTTTGCCGGATGAAAAGGTACACATAATGCAATCGGTTGCAGCTAACAACCCATGTTTACTGAAGGGATCCACGCGATAATAATTGAAAAATAAAAATTTCAGCCACGATTCCAAAGCATAACAATAAATTGAGAAGATAAGAGAGTCTTCGGTAATGACCTCACCGTCGTTTAAAACAACTTTACTGGGGTTCAGCCCAACACTTTCCATTTCCCGTTTTATGTCAGTCAGTTTAACGTTATTGCAAATAGGAATTCGATAAACGTCATTCGGGTCGAAGACGACCTTGTTGCCGTCTTCGTCCGACCCACAAGAGAGAACATCATAATCAGTAATCGGAGAATCGGAAGGTAGCTCAAGACTGAAGTTGAAGAATGGTCTGGGAACGGAGTAGTTGTTTGGAACTGAATTGAGCTGGTAAGTGTTTGTTGTAATTACTGGCGAAAATATAAATTTTCCGGACTCTTTACCTTGAAAACCTCGAACACCCGTCCAATTATATTGCGAGATATATCGTCCTCGACTTCTCCGGGCACCACGCAATAACCCACTGCCGCCACCACGGTTGGACCCTCTAGGAACATTGTTTCTATTGGGCAGACCACGATTACCACCTCCACGTTGGCTACTGAGTGGTTGAGGAGCACCACCGCGAGAGGTTTGTCGGTTCAAAGTATATTGACCTCGATTTTGGCCTCGAAATGCCATCTGAAAAAGAACAGTGTGGAAGGGTGATTTGAAAGTTTTGAAAATTGGTTCTGCATAGGTGATTCTCTTAATTTGAATAATAGAATTTAAAACCTTGGTGGACCAATTAAAAGTGGTGACGCAAAATGTGGTAATAGCAATCAGTGAATTGCATACGAAACACGCTTGGTTAATTTTAGTTTCAAAATTGAGTGTTTTTATAATTTCAGATTTGTCTTTCGCTATAAGCCTCACATCATTTTTGTGAGACTTTTCATGAAAATTCATGAAGATATACTCGCCCAAATTATTGGCTCGAAACTTGTGATTGTCATAATTTGCATTATTATTCGCGTTATAATATATATTACCAAGTTTCCATTTGCAGTATTCCATAGTACTGAATTTCACAAACGAACATGTTTTCCTGAGAGTCAGACTGACAGGCAGTCTCATGTGTGATTACGTTTGAATCCAAAACACTAGTAGCTTCTACGGGTTGTCGAAGAAGGGAATTTTTATTGTTATTCCAGCTCTGAAGCTTCCGGATTTCGTAAAGATACCGGTCTTGGCGGGCCAGAATTTGCTTAAAGTTTATTTATTGTATTATCTGGCCCAAGACTTTCCAGACTTCGACATAGACTCTTGAAATAATCCCGTTGTAGTGATCAGCGGCTAGATACTCTTTCTATCCTTTTCTGTTCTTTTTAACTTGTTTTACTGGTGAAAGTTTTATGCAAAGAAATTACAAGACAATAATGATAAAGACTTTTATGTGTTGTTGAGTGAATTTATATACAGAAATGGCACGGTAAAATATGTTTTGTGTGAAGTAAAGATGTATTTGTATTCCTTATTTCGGAATATTGTGCTGCGAGAGTGCAAGCGCTCTTAATTGTGGTTTTGCCTTTCAATAGATGTTGATCAGCTGTTTCCACACTTTTTTCACAATTCAGACAAGTAGAATTCCCGTAAGATTCAACTGAAAAATGCAGTGAAACTTCCTTATTGCGGATAAAGTTAGAGATAATATGAAAGTCCGTAATGGAAAAATCCGTAATGAAAAAATCCGTAATGAAAAAATCCGTAGTGAGAAAATTCGTGAAAAGATCAACCCTATCGTAATGGCCGGGGGTTCAAGTGTCCAGGGAAAAACCCTCTACTTTTGTATGAACCAATGAGAACGATCGGTCCAGGGGTTTACTGTGTCAGAAACTCAGAAAAAGGGGGAAGAAACCTTACTGTGTGGACCGATGAGATCGATGGGTCCAAAGGTTTGCAGTGGCTGGTGTCTCTCAACGATAATATCGGAGTAACCAGTTTAATTATTTGGTGCCCCCAATAGATTTTGGGTATAACACCAGTGATATTAGGCCTAGATCGTACACCGAACCAGCAGGCACGATGCCAGTTGTTACGTATTTCGTGTTGAAATCTAATACTGGCTGGTGAAACCAGTAACTTCTCAGGACAAGGCTGAGAGTCTCTATAAAGCTCGGGAGGTTAACAGTACCTTTGCAGAGCAGTACTGTTGTTAATTTGTGTTATTTTAGACACAATTCTATATAAATCACTAACTATTCTCTATTTGTGGGGTAAATTAGCGATAAAATAAGTTAAATTGGCCAAAAAAGCTTTTTTCTCAAATTGGTCCTCCTCCTACCGAGGCAAAACGAAGACTGAAAACGAAGACTGAAGATCTAATATAATCGCGGTCGATTAATCAAACCAGAATGTTGCGCATCAGCCATTTTAAAACAATTACTTTGCATAATTCATTTTTATGGTAGATCTCCA
>SCLD01149119.1:0-22270 GCA_004367895.1 Oikopleura longicauda
GCTGAAGTAAAGTAGGGATGTCATAAAATATTTTATGCGGTTGCGTTTTTACACTTGAAATGAGGTTTCCGCGCAGCATTTTGCACCTGAATGCGGATAACTGATATTAATCTTGAATGTTCACTTCGTGTTGCATCACTCACACGCGTCTTCTTTTTCGCCTTCAAAAATCATCTGAAAATTGTTAACTGCTCCCAACAAATTGTGGAATTTTTCCGTTTTAATGCGATGTGAAACAAAAATGTTCTAAGTAGCAAGTCTCTGGGCTCTCTGACTTGTAGTACTGGACGTGTAGTCACTCACGCCATCGACCAACGGACCACACGTTTACAAAGAGATTGTAATTACTTCGCGTACTTTACATCCGCACACCGCTCTCGCGCACGCGCGCCAACATGACTTTTGAGTGAATTTACCAGTTGTTTATGATCTGTCTCACTTTAGTATGGTTTTGGAGCAACGGGTTTGGAGAGAAAATAGCGATAACTTGTTAGAAGGGACACTGATAAAGGCGATGGTGGTGGTGGTGGCGATGGGTGGTGGTGGTTGGTTAGTTATGAAGAAACAACATGTGACATGCTCGTTGCAAAGCGTGCGTTGAATGTTTTAATTGGCATAATCGGTTTGAAATCACATTTTGCGCGAACGTGTTGTCCTCATTCTTCCAGCTTTGACTTACTTTGTGCTCACGTTTTTGAACGGTTCGATCTCTGGATCATGTCATCCTCAGTTTTTGTAATGTCAGTTAAACGTCACTCTGTGTGTGAGCTTTCTAACAAGTTCGTTCAAGTTCTTGCGCTTACTTACCCATTTTACTGTCCCGCAACATGCAAATTTAGGGGTTCAATTAACGCGCCCGAAAAATGGGCGAACTTTGTCATACTTGATGTTTTTAGAGTCTCATCTGTGACTTCTCAACTTTCTACTGTTTTATATAATTTAACTGCTGCGTATTCATTTTTGACTCAAGTGATGAAAATGAGTATTATTGGGCCCGTTAACTTAGCTGATGCTGTACACCACATTGGCAGAACAGATTGTTATCAGAGCAAACTAAATTGGGAGCAGCCTAGATTCATCTAGACCTAACTGTGCGACCTCGCTGATCCAAGTGAGTGACAATAAACGGTCTGGCTGAGACTAAAAACAATCGGTGTTATAACAGAGAGAGACAATTTTAAGATTAGTTGTTTAACGAGTCGAAAAAAATTACCAGGTTTACATCTTATCGATTTCAGCAGTTTCCTGACAATAAACTTGCCGTGGCATCGTTAGAAACGCTTTGTTTTGTGCTGAAATTAACGAAATCGAGTGATTTAATTGAGACGCTTCCGCCAACCCGGAAATTTGCAGCCGATGTACGGGGGGCTGAACCAATGTCGAGTTTCATAATTTTCAAAATCCATCTCGTGGAACATCATCGACGAAAAAAGACGCTGACCTTGAGCGTCTAGCAATTAGAACTGAGGCTAATGTGATGGAAACTGAGACAGTTATGATGATATCGCTTTATCAGCATCCCCGGCACCATATCCACTTGCCCACTTATTTACTCTTACGTAAACCATCGCCACCACCGCCATCACCACCACCACGCAATTATATCTAAACGTGCAATGACCAAGGTTACAATAGTCGACAGCGGTCCAATCCGAAAACAACAGAACGACGCAAACGTGCATGGCCATGTGCGCATAATTAGAGTGATCTCTCACTCGGGATAACATCTTGTTTCGTTGGTACCCCAACACTACACCACACACACACACATACAACCAAGCCACTCGGATCACGCTGCAAAACAGTAAACAACTTGGTACGTTAGACGATTATGGTGTTCTTGTGTGCGTTTCCAACCCCGCAAATTGGTAATAATCAATCTCAGAGTGTCGATAATCTTTTTTTATACAAACGTGAAGGTGAGGTTCTGGGTGCGCTACAAATGGCGTCGTCATAATTACGTTTTAGAGCGTGGCGGCACAACGGGCCCATGTGAGTTGACGCTGCGCGTAACGAAACTGTCGTTTTCATACAGGTGATCATTAAACGCCGTACGGGCGGCACTGTGACCAGATGACTGCACAATGATTGGTTCGTCAGCTCGATGCAGTAGCTCGTCAATGCCCTCGTTCAATTTAGCCAACGAACGCGCTGTTGTTTGGGCTAATTTCAAAAGTTTATAACGGAAAAGCGTACAGCTTTAGTCTAAACTTATTAAATTGATTAGCCCTAAAATAGGGACGACTTGTTCACCGTCCAACTTCTTTTTGTGCATTTCTAAATATATCTCCCAGTGAAAGTGCCCTGATTACGGACTACGTTTAATCGAGTACAATCATGTCAACTAGTACAACCCAACATCACATGGGAACAGACTTTAGAGAACGTTGCCTGTTTGTGGGATTATCGACCGATACAGGCGTGATGCCATCTGAATGGTCAAGTAATCGCTCAATCTTTCCATTGATCTCGTCCATTGACCGGTGAAAAGACTTTGACTCAAACTGTTCGCCACTGCGCCGTTTGCCCATTAAAATGTTACTGCATCGTGGACAACATTTACAGCATGCTGTTTTGTACACACAGAATAGGATCAGCACGCCAATCATAACTCCACCTAGTATGATCTTTGTTTATGGGTGACCCAACGATTGATCGAGTAACAGTTCCGACTAAGCTGACGAAATCAGCCAGCCCATACGTTCCCCGAAACAAAAAAAAACAAGGTGTAGCACCACATTCCCAATTGGTGTTTTTCTCGATATACTCCATGGTCACCTCCTGGCGAAATTCTTCATGTTGGTTCATGTACAAATCGCAGACTATGATGGATTTGATTTAGAAGTCAGCTATTCGTCACAAAAACCTGGCTCAAGCTCGCTGTTGATGTTTGAGTAACCTTGGCACAGCTGACCTATGCAATGACAAATTAGATGAAGGCACTCCAAACACTCACCTTTGATGCTATAAAGCCGTGACTTTTGCGTTTCGAAGTTAAATGAATTTTCGCAATCATTCTTACACGTGATCTCGATCTCTGTTTTAATTTTTTGATCACCAGAAACCGACATTTGAACGGTGATTGAAAGTGATGTTTTGCCCTTGAATGTCAAAACTCGCGTCCCCCATTCGTGTACTATATAGAACTAATATTGACACTGTAGAGTAACCGTGATTCAAATTGTTTGACATGCGGAATTGCACACTATCGTATGCCGCCGATTGATTCATAATTAGCGTCTGTAAACACCACATGTACCCGTTGTCTACTGTACTGATTATTGTGCGTAAATTGGCCTCACCTGTCGCCGGGTTAGTCAACGTGTGTGTTGATATGAGTGGCATTAGTTAGGATGATCAATATTGTTGATTAGGTGAAACCGATCAGGAGGGACACTGACAAATGACTAATGTCGTACTTATCATCACCTAGCATTTTGCTGCGGCTACCTCCCTTTTGGTACAGGCACCCTCTACTGGTGGCGGTGGTGGCGAGGCGTGCACTGGCGAGCACTAAAAAAGTCCTCATCACTTAGGGTTGGTGTTTGGTAAACCATTTCCAGTGGCCAACAAAGAAACCAAAAAATCGACGTTCTTTTTTGATTGAGAGATATTCAAAAAAGAGAAAATAAATGAAGCTTTTATTGCTTGTCGGTGCAACGGCAACGGCCCAACAGCTGCTGCTTACTACGCCATCCACAGCCAGTGTAAATTCAACACAGTTAGCGCCCGATTCTGAACATAAAAAGGACCCAACACCAACACGGAAAAAACGCACGTTTGATTATGAGAAAAAGATCAAATGGTATACAGACCATTGTGTTGGCAATCCACGAGAAAGAGTCGACTGTGGCTACTCTGGTATTGATGCTGCTCAATGTACCGCACGTAAATGTTGCTACGATGATTCGGAACAAGGTGTGCCCCATTGCTACCAGTCCTACTCGATGTCGGATCGATTGTCAAAAATGAAACAACGTGTTGTTCAAATCCCGAAAGAGTGTCCAGCTGATCCAATGGCGCGCGTTGACTGTGGCTTTCGCCAGATCAAGCCAAATACGTGTCGCGAAATGGGCTGTTGCTTCGACGATCAAGAGCGTGGCGTCCCATGGTGCTTTCACAAGAAGGAGATTGAGATAGAGCAAAAATTGTCGCGATTGGTCAAGATGACGATGAGCCAGAACAAGTTCTGTACTAAACTGGCCGGAATTGGCGAAATGGGCATCAATGCACAGTGTACAGATGGCTTTAGAAAGAGTTCGATTTGTACGTTGAGCTGCTCCAATGGACTCAGTGAAATGGGACAGTCGTTCGAGTTCCACTGCAGAGAGGTGGACAAGAAGTTGATATGGGTCGAGAAAAATGGCAAGAATAGAAAACCCGAGTGCGATGGTAAGTACCAAGTCACGAGACTTACTGACTGGGTGTACACTATTTAACGTCTTTTGTTACTTCATGAGTCATCACTAATGACGCCAAATCATGCCCTGACTTGTACGTACAATAGTTTGTACACTCTATCTGTTTTCTTGCGGGGTACCTACTATTTCGATCATTTAGTGATTATGTATGCACCCCGCCAGCCGAAATCACAATCACGCAGTTTCTCGAATGTTGCAAGTCGGTTTCCTTTATTCCGTTTGCAGAAACTTAACTCAGGTAACGAAAGGACATGCATGCTTACTGATTGATCGGTTTTACTTCGGTGAAAAAGTATTGAAAATCGCATCATTCACATCAGATCGGTAAACTTGAGGGTAACGGGATGTTTCCTGTTCCCCTCTATGCCCTCTGCCCCTATTTGTATGATCACAGACAGGCGTGGTCAAATAAATAGTTTAATAAACGCAATTGACGCCAAAATCACGGCACACGGTGCGCAACGGTTTAATTATTCAATCAATCCCTCTTTTATTCAGGCGGCTGGTGCAACGCGCCACCCCATCCGCAGTTTGGTCGCCGGAGCAAGTGTTATCAAAACCGGCGAGAAGGCTTCACACATCAATTCTTCTGCGAGTTTGAATGTGACGAGGTAATGTTATTGTACCAACGCGTTGCAACGTACATAGACAGCCCCTTTTGACAACTTTCGCAATCTAGGTTTAGTGTTTTGGGCTCATGTTATACGGATCTTTGTAAAACATAATGTTTATAGACAAGCGTTTGAATTGTTTCAATGATCTAACGTGAAATACACACAATATTATGATTTAACCGCTGACTTACACGTTTAATTCGCCAATAGGGTTTTCAAATGGTCGGCAGTCAACAACGCTCGTGTCCAACAGCGAATGGCAATCGAAATGACTGGTCCGGAATGCCTATGCGATGCGTGCCCTCCACACCACCCGGTCGACTTGTCGGCACGAGCAAGCCTCAGTATTGCCCGGGAATGTACAAATCTGACCGGAATCTGAACGTCGCGTGTGAACAGGGCGAATTTGAAAATACGTTAAAGGCACTCGGTGGTAACTGACCAGATGGTTGTTCGCTTGAACATGACATTCACTCCGTCAAACTAGTTCTATTCATACATAAGCCACTTAGCTAAGTAATCTTACATTTCGTCATGATAATAATCATTCTGTATATGTGTGTGTGTGTGTGATAAACGTGAGTTGGTTACCCTGACAATAAGTGCACATATTCTTGTCGCGACAAAGACGCCCGTATGATGAGGGGCCCCGCTCAGGTGACATGTAATAAAGATCAAAGTACGTCTCAATTGGCAGCGCGTCCCGTTTGCATCACTGGCATCTGTAAAGCACTTGGCAATACCTTCACGGGGTACAGTGATTGTACCGATGGCGACAGAGATGAATCAGGCATGTGTTGATGAACTTTCACGATATTATAAACGCACTAACTTTCCTTCAACACATTGTACAGTTTGCAATCTTACTTGCCCACCAGGCTACAAACTATTGGGCAAATCAACGCTGACGTGCAAAGGCTCCCGATGGAGCTCGTCCATTCCTAAATGCGTGCCAAACTCATTGTACTCAGAGGGGACGTGCAAAATCCAGCAAATTGGCACCAATGCCTTTGGCCAACCGGCATCAGCTCAACGAAAACGTCGTGTCGCTCTTGACGGAACACCAGTTGACGGTGCCTTGAGCGCATTTCAAGTCGCCATTTACCAGGGCGAGAAGTTTAAGTGCGGAGGGACACTGATTTCAGATTTTTGGGTATTGACGGCGGCACATTGTCTTCGCGGTGGCAATTTAAAGGTGTACGGCAATGTTAAGTTCAATTCAAGCCCTCATTTGGGCGATGATTTGGGAGTTGAAGTCGCCCTCATGCATCCTGAATACCACAACCTGTCGCAGTTCGACATTGGCTTGATTAAATTGAAAAACAAGATTGCCATGTTCAATGCTATGGAAGATCGTAAGAACCATTTCATTATAAAGCATGTTTTTAAACTTTTTGTTTAAGTCGCATGTCTGCCTCCAAAAGACTATCAACCGTCAAGTGCATCAGTTGCCATTTATGGCTATGGCTCCACCGATGTCGATGAAATGATTTTCCCCCAGCAATTGCAACAAGGCCTGTTAATGTACTACCCCCATACACAGTGTGGTTATATTAAAAAACGAAACAACGCTGACAATCTGTTTTGTGCACGAGGTGCCTCAGCCGCCTGTCAGGTACATTGATTTCAAAATAACGTTCACCCCACAATAACAATCTAATATTCAAGGGCGACTCAGGCGGTCCAGTCACGTATGAAGAGAGCGGCAGGACGTTGCTCGTTGGCGTGACTTCATCGGGACGGTGTGGCAATGAACAACGGCCGGGTAAGCCTTTTGTAGTTTCCGATTGAACGCTGGATTCACGTTATTTTCAGGTTTATACGTGCGTGTCTCAAAATTCATCGACTGGATTCACCGTGTGGTTATAGATGAAGACTATGACCACTAAACTCTTTTATAAAAATTGACAAATTGCTCATTTGCTTGACACGAAAAACAAAAAAATGTATATATTGTCCTGTACAGACACTTTGTAAATACTTCTAAGACGCTTGGCAATAAACATCAGCAGAACTTTTCAATTGTGTAACATGTCGAGTTTAAGCGGTTAGAAAGAAAGTGGCTATATTTAACCGAAGTGCTGCTTAGAACATAAATGGTGAAGTTGAACCACGTGGTGAGATGGGAGACGCGTTCTTTTTTTCGCTTTCTGGGGCGTTAATTTAGAGCAAACCGGCCCAAGGTGCCAATTTTAAGCGCTAACGCCCATCCATTTTTTGTCACTTTGGGAGTGTGTGTGACACTGACTTTGTGTGTATTCAGTGCCAATTATGGGTCGTGTTCAATTTTAATTCGATTTTACCACTAGAAGATTTCGCACAATTTTCGTCGTCTCACCAACCAACACCATGTTGCCATGGGCCGCGTTGTTTACATACTGACTTATTCGGCCATCTTAGCCGAATGTGATGGGAGACAAAGGACGGGGTTTTTAGAAACATGTATGTTTATAATAAGAGAAGTGATGAAAGTTAGAGATAAAAACGGTATCTAAAACGGAGAGCCGAGGGAGACTGAAAGAGGGTTAGAATCATGTTTACAATTACAACACGTTGATAATTGTGGCGCCGTTTATTTTTATACTCATGTACCATCAACTCACCGGACGACTGATTTACTTACTACGCGTTCATTTTTTTCAATTAATTTAAGAAAGCAAAAAAAATGGGGCATCTGAAGTGCTATGGTCTCAAGGTAAATCAACGCATTAGTTTTTACAATTTCCTTATGTTAACATATCTCATGTTGGATTTGCAAGAAAATGTTAAATTCAACATGACGGTGACACCAGTGTCAAATATTCCGCATTGCACCACTCTACAAAATTTGAATAGATTACGGCTTCTCCTCACTTGCTCATGCACTTGTAGTTCACCTTGCCATGGAAGAATGGCTTCAAGCTCGATCAAGCCCAACACCAGTGGATTAATTATGCGGGCGAGGGGGTGGCGAAGTTGCGCAAAGAAGTCGAGTTCCACTTTAATATACGCAAGTTTCGGCTTTATTCTCTCAGCGTTGTTAATGTGACGTTTTCTTCCACGTAAAATGAGCCACATTTGTCTGATTTTGCGTCTGATCACTAATTTACGTCATTAATAACGCTGACCATCACTATTACGATGATGATGAGAAGGTGAGTGTAGTCAAGTCGAAACATGAGCCGATAACGAATTTCAATCTCTCAGCTCAACTCGTGCTTCGACGACGAGGACTGGGCCGAGGTGCAACTGCTTGCCGAGAAGCGGCGTCACGCGTGGAATGCGATTCGCAAACGGAGTGAGAAGCCGGCATGGTTATACGATGTTCATTTTATCATTAAAGATGCTTATATGGTCAATAATTGAATTAACACAATAATAAAAAGTTAATATAGCGGGCTTTCCTCATTTAACGAATCCGTCGGACCAAGAAGCAGCAGCGGCAGTGTGGCAAATGTGGGCTCGGCCCCTTTACGGAACTTTTAGCAACAAACACAATAACAGTGGTATCCTAACCAACGCCCCAGTAAAAGTGCGCAATTGGGAGAACATTTTTTTTCGTGATTCGAATAAACCGAATCCAATTTTGAGGTCAAACGTGAGGTAAATAGCTGATGATATATATTTGTTTAAAATGAAAAAGCCTATTTAGACACTTACATTTTTGACATGGCAAAAGTGGCACTTATTTCGACAATTTATCAATAGGTAACAAAAATAGCTTTTAAACGCACAAATGCCGTTAGAACTCGTTTTAACGAACGGCGTGACGAGGAATGGCAGAGTAAGCGGCCATTGCTTGAATGCCACCGCCGGCGACATGGATTAGGCTTATCAAATCAAACACACAAGAGTGGACTTCCGCGTGGGAAGATAATAATTGTGTGGAGTACTTGCTTAAACGTGGGCGCGGGGGTAGAATCTAACGAATATTTTTTCTTGGCATACAGTGTATTACTTATTTGTTTATTCCTCATGGCACAGCAGTTGTACCGCTTTGAGTACTAGCTACGGCTACGATAGTTGCATATAAATGCGACCCTGTTTATTTTAGACAAACTGATTCATAGGACACTATTCACTCAACTAGCGACTTATTAAGTGCACCAAAGAGAAAACGATGAGGCTCTTCCTCGCCTTGTTGTCTAGTTTGACGTTTGGCGGAGTACAGGCAAATTGGATTTACTTGAGACAATTTTCATATAAAACGATTGTTTAAATCCAGCAAAAGGCAATAGGCTCATACAATGTGACGGTTGATAATGCGCAGCTCATCTGTACATGTGATGGCTTTGTCGAAGAAATTTTTCCTGGACTACCGGGCAATATTCTCGATCCGATTGATTGTTCAATCCCACCGCGAATTGTCTTCTATCTCATGTGGATTGAAGACGATCTCGGCCTGGATCATTTGCATCAAATTCCCAATCGAAATACACACATCATGAATAAGGTGTATGGCCAGTTTTTGACGGAATTATGGAATAAAACACGCGACAAAAAGTACGACATTGAAATTCGCAACATTCGCAAGGGCCACACCCCGCACAATGCGTATGTCATGTGGAAGCGATTCGCATTGGATGCCAACTCGCCACAACAACTAAATGATCACCAGTCACGTGCGGGTGCACCCTACTTCTTCGAGGCGTTTGATGTGCTCCAAAAAGATTTGAGCACGATTAAAGATGAGATCGAGCCTCTTGTGTTCACCGTTACAATTCAGGGACGGCTTAAAGTGCGCGTCAAGGTAGTAGTTGACTCAAGTTAATAAATCAGAGATCTAGTGACTTGTTTTAAGACGGCTAGCAATCAATGCATAATGAACGAGGTCACTGATTCGGCCATGTTTTCACTTGATCGGAACTGGGTCATTCAACATGGCACAAAGGTAACTTATCTATCAACTGTTGAACATTATTATACTGTATGTTTCAAGGAGACCGTATCAACCAAACGTGACATTGTTTCTGGTCTAGCTTGCGCTCTGTCAGGCAATCCAACCATTAGCGACAATTTTGATCCTAACAGCAAATGCCTCGCCAAGAACAAACCAATTAAAGATGTGTACGAAACATGCCCAATCTACTTGGTCTCGAAATCATATAAGCAACGTGTCAACGACCTTGTCACTGTGTTCGTCGAACGTATTAGTAAAGAGATCCGCTATGAACCATGTCCAACCATTCGCGAGCACGTACGTGAAACGGAAATGAGTATCATTGTGCCAGTTGTTGAAACACCAATCGCCCATATAATGCCCGGTCAAGTATGTTACGTTGATTTGATCGTTGCCCTTGATTTGGGTTGTATGAACCGTGCCGAATATGCGTCTGGTCAACCGCAACAATTGGTCAAAGCATTGACGCGACAAATTATCAGTTTGAATCTGATTCAGGAATGAGCGGAGTAGATTCAAATCGCGGTTCGTCCGTACACGTTTATAAGTTATAGTAGAGCAAGGAGTGTACACAAGCGCGTACAATAGTGTCAACAACTCCGGCCCGATGTTAATCTCTTTTGTTTGACCTTGACCTCGCAAAATCTCGACCGCTAACTCACACAGCCTGCTCACGAATTCCGCATTGCGTTAATTGGATTCAATGAGAAGTTACTTGTCACCGTCCCACTCAGGTTTTCTGTCATTTTTTTCAAACGAAGAAACCCCTTTCACCTAACTTAACGGATAAAATAGCACATTTACATTTGACTCCGCCCGTCACCGCGATACGGTCCAAAATGCACTTGACGGTGGCATTGAGCACATCAGCGCGGTACTGGCGCGAGGCGGAAAGTTCTCGTACACTGACTTTACGCGATCACTGCGCGAAATTGGCAAAATGTTTGATGCACGCAGTAACAAGCGGCGTCAAGTGTTGATTGTGTCGGACGCGCAGAATGCGAATAATTACGAAGATGGCAATGGACGATGGACGAATAGGTGATATATACTTCCGTTTTTTGAACACGCTTTCCATGTAAAATCAAAATCCAACTGAAACGTTTTGTAGTGAGCGCGCACGGTTGGAAGAAATTCTTGACATGCGGTTTAACAAGTACGACAACACACACATCGTTGCCATGGCCGTCAACGCGCCATGTCTTCCAAGTGAGATTTACCCCGAAGACTGTTCATTCGTTGATATCATGAATCAACTTGATCCCACGTTCAACGCGCGCCAACGCACACTGAGCACAATGAACCAACATGACATTGACACATTTGCAAGACAATTTGTCGCTGATATGGTCGCCGATGTTCGCAATACAGCTGAGTGTTTCCCAACTCAGGAGCGGATGGTCGACTATTAAACCATGAATAGTTTTTTTCCAATTTAGTACTTTTACTTTGAGTCCTTTTAGTTGAAAATATATTTTTGACCACTCAATTTTAAGCCAAATCTACCCCAGGCATGCTCTTGTGCCGCGCGTGTACATGTGTGTGTTGACAATGACGTATGTGTCGAGGGACCTGTCGGTCCAGAAGGTCCCCGCGGTGAACAAGGTCCCGTCGGCATGAGCGGACTACCAGGCATGTGTGGCGCTGACGGGATCGATGGGGAGCGTGGTGATCGCGGTCAACAAGGTCAAACAGGTGTCAAAGGTCTGCCCGGACCAAATCCACCTAAAGGTCGTCCCGGTAGACGCGGCGATGATGGTGATGACGGTTTTGAAGGTCTGAAAGGTCGCCAAGGCGCCGATTCAACGGTTCGCGGTAAACCAGGCGTAACTGGTCGCCCCGGACCCCCTGGAAGAACCGGGCCAAAAGGCTATCGTGGCGATGCTGGTCCACCAGGTCTCAGCGGTGTTGATGGTCAACCTGGTGAAACGGGTCGCCCGGGAGTGCGTGGACAGCGCGGACGTGATGCACTTCCAATCGACGAATACCAAATTAGCCAGGACATTGACAGGCGACTTGACGCGTTAATCGCTAATATGGAGCGTGAGCCCGTTTTTGACTCCCTGGCGGCGATTGCCTCGCGTTTTGTCGGACTTGGCAATAATGGGCGATCCTTTTGCGACTGTGAAAATTGTGATAGGGAGGACTGTGGACCGGTACCGACAAGACCAACGACAACTACAACCACCACAACCACAGCGCCAGCACCAGAACAGCCAGTGTGTAGTTGCGCCAAAGACGAGCCACGCATGAAAGATTTGACGATATTCTTTGACAACTCAGAATCGGTCACCTCATTGCCCCTTGACGTCTATGAATCGATGATTGACTCAATTGCAAGCATTGCCGAGAAGTGGTCCAACGAGCCTGGCGTTCACCCGGATCAAAACTCGATCCTGATCATTGGCAAGTTTAGCAGTCGCATTAAGCGCATGGTTCTGCATTTTTACATTGGATAATCATGTTAACGCTGATTGCGGTAATATGACTCAGTTTCGGTGTTTACACACGTTTTCTTACGTTTTTAAGAAATTAGCTTTTAAATTAGTTCTGAACCGTGCATCAAAGACGCCAATTTTCCGGACCACGGCAGGCGAGTTCACGCGTTCCATTGGAAAGGATGGACTTAAACGTAAACTGACCGACTATGTCCACTTGAACAATGGCGAGCGTCGCATCAAGCTGCAGGATGATCATGAGACGGGCTGGGAGGAATGGGAGGAGAATTATGGCGTCACTCGAAGCGATTTCAACGGCGCAACCTTCTTTTATACGACACTGACCGACTTGGTCGGTTATATTCAATCACACGATAGCGCCTGGACCGATGATGACGCCGATGACTGGCTCATTATTATCACCGATGCGCACAAGTTTGATGATGACCCGTGGCCAATCAGTGATGAACTGCCTAACCATTCATCCCTCCCAGAATGGCAAATTTGTCAAACCTTGTGCGATTTACGTTCAATCTACGAAAAACGTTACGTCTTCGGTACTTCACGCAATATCGACGGTGTTGATAATATTCAACAACGAAAGTTCCAGTCTATTGTCGCTAATGATCATCGTCAATGTGCATCACAGTGTCGCCCCAGCGTCCCAGTTACGGACGACATTTTTGAGTATGAGGGAACTGTTGACGGTTGGGCTGGTTTGCCACAACGCACACGCCAAGCGAAGACGGTTAATGAGCTACTGTGTTGTAATCAGCTTGATGTGACAATCAAGCGCGATGGACGTGTGCAGGAGAAACGTCGCGCCTTTTTGACAAAGAATGAACCCGACTATCAATTCGGATGTCACTCTTTCACATCAGCAACAACAAATGACAAGCTCACAATTGGTCCATTTGGATGGAACTTTAATGGCATTGAAAACGCATCGCCCTTGGTTACCCAAGACAAATGCTGCCCCAAGTCAGAGATTAACAACTTAAAAATTGAATTATTATTTAAACTTAAGTTAAAGTTGTCAATCACTATTGCCAGTACAAAAATGGGAATTGGCTTAATTTCCCTGGAAATGCACTGTCCTATTGGCCTTCTGACAGTATTCACTTGTCATGTGCTGAAACTGTTGTCGAAGGAAAAGTTTAATTTGGTGTTGAACATAGTTATCTTCAGAGTGAGCGAATAATGACGGCAGAGTCCGATCACAATCAGGTGATGCATGATCTAGTTGCACTGCTTCTGATGCTTGTTTGCCTCACGCTTATTTTTCACTTTATCGGAAACTTATGTACTAAGAACCGCCCCTTATAGACGTTGACGGTGCCCTCTGCGCCGATATTGTCTATGTTGCCGACTGGGAACAACTTAAATTGGCCCGTGCTGATTCAAATCGCTTTCACAACTCAAAGAATTGTCGCGCTGCATTAGTAGTGCTTGACTGGGATCAAGAGTTGCCCCTGCGTCCAATACAAGAGTTCTATGATTCCCTGATTCAACTGATCCGACAAAAAAGGAATCAGAGCCCATTCGCATCACGAGGCTCATACGACAGCAGATTGGCACGGGCGTATGAAATACTGCGTCAAAATGGATATACCGATGTTAACCAAAACACGCAAAATGCCCCATTTATTAAGGTCTTCACAACGTCACCAAACTACAAGTGGTCGACGTGGCGCCAGCCGGAGCCGTGGTACGCCGAGAACTTTGTGTTTACGAATCAACACAATCCAACGCTGGAATCAATAGCGACGAAGAATGAATATATTTATATAGAAGAAGACGATGCCCGGCATGAAACCTACAGCATTCCGAAATCAATCGGTGAAATGAATAAACATCGTGGACAATGCTACTCCGTTACAACAACCCCTACGACAACCACTACGACAACCACTACGGCTTCAAGTACGACAAGCACCACAACTACAAGTTCGACAAGAATAACTACGACATCTACAACAACAACAACGACGACGACAACTACGACAACCAGCACGACTTCCACTGCAACGACTACCACTAGTACGACAACAACAAAAGCGGTAGTCAGACCCCCAATCAAAGGCGACAACTGCGTCGACATGATTATAATCGTCGATAGCACATTGTATACGTACTCTAACTACAAATGGGTCAAGTTCGCCATTCTTGACATGATTGAGCGGTTTATTGATCCATTGACACACTACAACCGCGTCCAGCTGTTGGTGGCAGGAAAAACGCTGGTTGCCGATGATGACTGGTTCACATTTGACGAGTTCCGTCACAAAATTCAAACGGAGGACTACTTGCGAAGTCAAATGAGCAAAGCATACAACAAATGGTCAACGGTTGACTTGGACAGCGCAATCACAAGTGCAACTCAGCGACAAGTTTTTGTCGACGCCAAACATGGCGTCATTCGTAACCGACCAGTTATTTTGACGCTGGCCGATCGGCCCAATGATCGAAAGGATCCGGGTATGAAGGTGATCAATGCACAGGCCAAGCCCGAGTATGACTACTTTTTAATAACAACAGTCCCTTCGAATGAATATCTCTTTGACGTTATCAAATATGAAACGTCTAATCACCGTGTTAGTATTGAAGAGTGGAGCCGTTTGAAAACGCAAAGTGACTTGAATCAAATTGTTGAGATTATAAACTCCGACACGTCTACGTTTTATTGCATGCCGCCAGAGCCTCCAACTACACCGCTGGAGTCTACAACCACTACAACAACAGAGGCAACTACTACCACTACAACGACAAGCACCACCACCACCACCACCACTACTGCTTCAAAAACTACTTCAACTACATCTCCAACATGTGACCAGTCAAGACCGGTATTACCTGGTACCGCTGAACAAAACGATCCGTGTAGAAAAAGTTCATCGCAAAACGAGTACATTTACGTTATCAGCAACAATATCAGCAAATTTGAATTCAAGTGCGCCGTAACGTTCATCAAAGCCAAGGAAGAATATTTGAGACCCGCCATGACCAACGAATGTGGTGGTAATGGACATGATTTAGAAGATGCGTTCCGGCGTTTCGGGACCAAGTATCAGGCAAAATTTAATCCACACGCCATTTATAATCAGCCAGATCAATTTGACACGACACCTCCACACACATTTGAGTATACTCCATCAAAATGTTCGACGAACCAACCTGATGATGTTATAAACGTTGCTGATAGCTTAGTGCAACAACCCCAAAACGATATGTCGGAGACCACGACCCTCTGGACTGGTGAGCTCACTCTTTATTAATACATTTCTAAAATGAAAACTGCAAGCTGTGAAACACTACGAAGAATCTGAACATCGGAACATGAACTCGGTACCAATATTTTATTCCATTGGAAAGGGGAAGTTTAACATCAAGGATTTCTTGGATATTGCTTCGATGGAGGGCACATCATTCAAGTGGAATAGACGATGGTGGCCGGGAATGGAAAATGTTGCATTCGGGATAAAAAAAAGTGACGGGGATGAAGATGTTGACGAAGATGACGAAGATGTTAATTATGACTTGATTATAATTGTGGTTGACGTGAACAATAAACCCCATCAGCTCATCGAAAAAGTAGCCAAAGACATTCACTGTGAAGCAATCGAAACTGGTAAGTTCAGCCATAAGCAAATGGAGCATAACGTGCTAAATTTCCTAGTCCCTTGTACTGGCCAACAATGCGAAAGCGGATCTGGCTCAAAACGAAGGCGACATATAAACCGAGGCCGATTTGTCAAACGACGACGACGCAAGCAGAACTAAATTTATCCTGACATAAACCAACCAATAAATGTGCATGTAGCGTAACAAGCTGTTGCATAAAGAAAGTTTTTAAAAGACACTATATTTGAGAGGAGGACGGCTCTGGCGGTGTCGAAAGTGAAAATGCGAGACATGACTTTTAAGTTGAACGCACAGAGATATGACGCGGCTGATATTTGGTGGGTTTGGCAACACCAATTATCATGGCGAACTTTATGCCGGTCTTCGGACTGAAAGCCCGTATTTTCACCTTTGAAGTAAGCCAATGAAGCTTAATTCTCATCGTAATGAGTGATTAAAGTTCCATACAGCATTGACCATGCTTTTGTACTTGCTTTGCTCAATACATTTTAACTTCTCCTAATTTGTACCAAAATATCGCTAGTTTTGGGGACAGTTAAACCGATTTCAGAGCCGACTATTTAAAGACTAACGCCGTCATTTCTACTATTTCGACTCTTTGCACGCAATACCGGCATTATTATATCAACTGGCTTTTGCCAGACCCGTCACACAAGGTCATCTATAAACGGACCACATTAAACGTGGTTTCACTTTTCCATCGCCACTTTGTTGGCGCAGAAAAATAAAGTGACTACTATTCCAAGTCAAATGATCTTGACGTGTTATTTTATTCGACATTGTCCGTTTTCGACTGCCGCCCATAAAACCAAAGCCCAAACATGCATAGAGTTAATAGCAACTGGGTTCAAATAAAAAGTTTATATTTAAAATTAAAATTGTGAAAGTTTTATACTGAACCCAAACGCAATCCAACAGTAAAAAGCAGAAAACCAAGTGTTTCCAAGTACAACGAGCTCTCCATTTAAATTCACAGGTAGTAGTAGAAGTAGTAACATTCAACTGTTCCCAACTGTCAAATAAACTATTCAGACTTAGTTTGTATGCATGGCTACTAGTAGATGAAAGTTATATTGACGGTATAAAAGTCACATGTCGTTGAGCATGTTAAAAATCTCCACTGTCACACTCATGTCATACCACTTATTGAGTAGTAAAGCGATTCAAACATGCGAAATAGCAAGCATCGTCGGCGTCTTGATTAGTTTAGGTGTTTCTGCTTTGTCTGTGTGGCCTCATAATTGCATTATCGTTTTGGGTCGTCTTTGGAAAGGTCTTCACTCGTCACTGCGCCGGTGTTTAAGGCCCTTTTAAAAGTGATCTAACATGTCGGGACAAAGGGCGCCCACTACATAACCAACTGCATTTTGTTAAATGACAGCAATCGTTGGCTTAAAAGACGTAAGACAGGCAATTATAAGCATAGTGTAAGCATAGGCTATGCTGCATAGGTTATCAGCAAACTTCAAGTTCTAAGGAGCCGGTAGCTTACTTCAAGTTCTTGTTTGACTAAACAATACATTTATTTTTTATTGTTGATAATCAACAATTTGACATTATTCTAATCAGCATCATTTCCCATATTTTCAACTTCTCGTTAAGAACTGTTATGTTTGAATCCAAAACACATTAACTACAGGCTGTGTACGGACATACTATATACATCAAGTTTCGTTTTCAGTGCTTTGTTAACGCACCGTTAGTGAAAAAACAAACTGTTAAATGCACACACTTTTCAGAGCATGTTGCTTTGTTTTGAAGCGGCAAAAGTAGTGTTTGTCCACTTGAAAAGCGGTTTCAGTCCTCGGCATTAGTCTGCGCCGGTTCATAATTGGTGTTAAGGTCAATCAGAACACCCATCGCCGCCAGATGGCGTCTCCACCACCACTTACCAGGTAATGGGCGTTTTCATCACCCATATAAAAGAGATGTCGACTCTTCTGTTGACTCAGAGTTTTTTTGTAATCACAAGGAAGGTTCTCGATTTTAATTTATTTCTGATGACTTTATAGCTTGATCTTTTTATGCTTCTTTTTTTATCGATTGTCCTATTTAAAATCGAGTGTAAACAGTAAACTAGCAACAAAAAATGAAGCTTCAAGCCGCCATTTTATTTGCTGCTACTAACGCACAGCGGGACGGTGGCCGTGTCCGCGACAAGGAGGTCTCACTCGACGACTCTGCGTTTAATGATTACTTTGGAACCTCCAACTACGACTTCGGCTACGACTCAGGCGCCGGTTTCGATGCCGGGAGCTACGAGGCCTTCGGTGCTGACGATGGTGCTTTCGGCGATCTCAGCTTCGGCGATTATGACTCTTCCTACGAGGCTGCTGATGCTGCTGACGAGGGACGCCCCGTCGAAGAGGTCGATGACGTCAAGAGCACATTCGAGCAAGGAGTTGCGAACAATGTTGCCCCCTCCAGTCTCGACACCGTCTTCAGTGAGCGTTGCTTCAATGGTGTCGCTAACGATCGTGCCGCTTGGCTTACTGCCGGCGCATGGGAGCGATGCCCTGGTGAGACTCAGGCATGCGAGATCAAAGTTGTCCGTCGCGATGGTGCCATCACCCAAATCCACTCTAAGTGCGCCGATCAGTTCTCCTGCGTCAACAACATGAAACAGAACTTCAACCCCCAAAAGGACAGTCCGGGTGATTGGTTCCAAACTTTCGGTCAACAACAATGCCGACCACTTGTGCTTAGTGGCTACACCGCAGCTAATGTTGGCCCACGTCAGCGACAAGACTCAACATGCTTCTTCTGCGTCGAGCCATGCAGCGATGATACAGTCACTGGTTTCAGCGGAGCAACACCCAGTGTTGCCGATCAGCCCGCCATGCAGGCTGCCCAGTGCATTGGCAAAGCAAACGGCGCTGAGAACACCAAGCCCATTGCCTCAAGTGCTGTGGATATCTTGGGAACTGAGACCGAACTCAACGTTAATCCTGCCGGTGCCGGTAACCTGGACGGAATTTCCAAAAATTTCTACCTTACTACTACAGTTACGATGACCTTCACAGAAGACAGTCGTAACTACGCTGACGTGCGTACTGTTTCTTTCATCCAAAAGGATCAAAAGAGTTTCTAAACATGAGACTTTCTAACACATGACGGTAAGCTCTTGATCGAAACACTCATTCACTTACCTATACCCATGTCTAGACACGCTTATTGGAGTTCTGACCTCGGCACCGGACTTGACCATCACTTTACTTTCCTTACTTTCTCGATTTATTTCGCCTCCGTTCGCCTTTACCAGCAGACTGAGTGACATAAATCATGCATAATTCAACGAAAAAAATCACAAAAAAAAAATCAAAACCAGAATTGCTGTAGTAGGCTAAAATAAACTTATTCATCGTCGACAAAAAAAATGTGTTGTGTCATGCAGTGCGTACCACTGTGGCGTCAAGTGCTTTAGTCATCTGTTTACTCATATGCGGGACACCTAATAAGCAGCGCGAGCAAGGTTGACTTTTTGAAGAGAAAGAATTTTTTTTTCAAAAAAAATGGTCGAAATACACGAAGTCATCTCGGACACGGAGGATTGTTATCAACCATTAAATTGTCATTTTTATAACAGCAGTAAAAAACGATTGACAATGTTAGAATATTTGCTCGATTTTTTTTTCAAATAGTGGGTCTGCCAGTCTCAAACGACAAATCTCTCGAAATACATTAATTGGCGAATTATTTACCGTTTGATAGATAGGCAAACAGAGAAAAAATCATTAATTACACATTATTACGAATTTTACACGCCCATCATTTTACGTGTGTGTGTGTATCACGTTGATAACGAAATAAAAAAGGAACAAATGGAGCGATATGTCGATGAGAATTTCGAGATTCAGACGCGTAAAAAAGAGGATGCCGCCGCCGAACAGGCCAAAGTAAAAGTCGAGGACGAGCGCATCCATGCCGAGATTAACGAGTATGAAACGCCCACCGAATTTCGCGAGCGCGTACGCATGGGAACGGGGAAGCTGGAGCCGACCAGTGGCATTTGTCCCGGCTTCCAACAGGTGTGTGACATTACTAACTTCAGAGTGTGTCAAAATGTTTCGCTGTATAATACGCTCATGTCGCTCAATTCAGGCAAATCTGGCCTTTATCCCTGCCGACCATGTCGCCGATTTCACCGAGTTCTGTCGTCAAAACCCGGGCCCACTTCCCGTCCTTCATAAGAGCTACGAGTCGGGCGATTTCAACGCCGAGCCCCTGTCAAATGACTTTTCCGATGCGCGTACTGATGCTGCCGGGTATGAGGTCTATGTTGACGGGGTGCGTCAGGAGCCACAGAAGTATCTGTTGCCGGCGTCAAAATACGAGGACATGCACGTGTTCTATCTTGGCTGTTCGTTTGGCTTTGAAAATGCACTGGCAAAGGCCAAGGTGCCCCTGCGAAATGTCGACCAGAGGAAGAATGTGTCAATGTATCGCACTAATGTCAAAATGAACCCGGTAAGTGAAAGTTTATACCAATGTGAATAAGTATTGGCAGTATTATACTTAATCAGGTCGGCGTTTTTGGTGGTGATATGGTGGTCTCAATGCGTTACGTACCGCGTGACTTAATTGAAACTGCCGCCGCCGCCACTTCGCCATTGAGAAAGAGTCACGGCGCACCCGTGTGGATTGGTAATCCGGCAGCAATTGGCATTGAGCACATTGACGAGCCGGACTATGGGGAGCGGGTTTACCCTAACAAGGGCGACGTGTGTTGCTTCTGGCCATGTGGCGTGTCTGCCGCATCCGCCCTGCAACATGCCAAGTTGCCGCTGGCGGCGACTCATGCTCCTGGCTGTATGTTTGTGTGTGATAAGCCAATGAAGGAAAAACCAACGACATCATTGGCCGCCATTCAAATCAATCCCGATCGCGACGAGTACTCACTCTGTAGTCGTAGTAGCGCCGACAAGATTGACTTGGTGGAGGCGGCGGCGGCTCGTGACCCGGGCCATCGTGGCATTCAACACATGATTCAGCCGCAATCACTGCGCTCGGCGTCGTTGGGATTGTCACACGCGAAGAATGTCTTGCTGACGACTGGTTTCCCGTGCAATCCCGGCTTCCCCTACGAGAACGACGGGCCATGTGGCATCTTGGCACTTGCCTCCACTCTTGTTCGCCTTGGCAAAAACGTCACGTTCATGTTGGACGAGCAACAGGAGAAACACTTCACGATTTTACTTGACGAAATGGCCGAGCAAGATCTTCTGCCGCGTCCAATGCCAGAGATTGTCGTGCCCAAGGATGAGGGCCTTTATCGTGTGATGAAACGTCTTGAAGGTAATAACTTAATTCGAGTTTAATTTATTTGGTCGACTTTTTTCAAATCCCAATAGAATTGATAATATATACTAATTGTATATTTTAATCTCAGCAAATGAGTGGGACTGTTTGGTCGCGTGTGAACGAGCTGGCATGGCCGATGACGGCAAATATCACACAATGAAGGGTGGTGTTATGCCGACGGCTTCAGTAGATCGCGTTGAGGACATCTGGCAGCGTGCACTTGACTTGGAGATACTGACAATTGCAATTGGCGATGGTGGGAACGAATTAGGCATGGGCAAGGTGCATGAGGAGATCATCACCACCATTCCCGAGGGTGATTTGATCGGTTAGTTTTTTTTCAAAATATCGTCAGATAACATAAATAATACAGCTGCAACCACGTCGACGATGTATTTACTCACGTGTGGCGTGTCAAACTGGGGGTGTTGGGCACTTCAGTTCGCCCTCGCCATTTTACAAGGTCAGTTTGTTGTATAAAATAAGTTTGATTTAATTATGAACAATAAAAAAAGATGATGAGATTCATCGTCGGTACCGTGAAAAGGGGCTGCTTGACGATTCAAAAAAACAGTTGACCGGACGGCAGTTGATCATGTCGGCAGGAGAGCAGTGGCGCGTCACCAACGCCGTATCACGTCAGGGCTATTTGGATGGGATAACGCAATCAATGGAAACGGTCGACAATTTGCCGTGGGAGGAGCATAAGAGGACGCATCAACTCATGTATGACTATGCCGATTTTCAAATTTGATTTGATAGTATCAATGACAACACCATTTACTCTGACTCGTTGACTGACTCTATTCGCAATAAAAGTAAACTTTTATAACCAGCCTCATCTGTAATAATCATTTTTTGTATCAACTAAGTTTTTAGTTATTTTAAGTTGATATCCAGGCTTCTGGGTTTGTTATTAAGGTCAATGTGAACTCTTGCAGTAATCAACAGGAATGAGAAACAATGCCGGATAAA
>SCLD01149231.1:0-22246 GCA_004367895.1 Oikopleura longicauda
AAGGACGGCACAATGAACCTAATGAACTGGGAGTGCGCCATCCCGGGCAAGAAGGGCACCCTGTGGGAGGGTGGCGCCTATAAAATTCGCATGATCTTCAAAGACGACTATCCCAGCTCGCCGGTGATTTTTTTTTAAACTTTTTAAATACTTTTATAATAATTTAATTCAAGCCAAAATGCAAGTTCGAGCCGCCCCTATTCCACCCGAATGTCTATCCGTCGGGCACGGTGTGTTTGTCGATACTTGACGAGGATAAGGATTGGCGACCTGCAATTACCATTCGTCAGGTAACTTTTGTTCATAGTAGGACCTAAACCTAATTTGAATTAAAAAAGGTGCTGCTCGGCATTCAAGATCTACTCACCGAGCCAAATGTCAACGATCCGGCCCAGGCCGACGCGTACACGGCGTACACGACGAACAAGCCCGAGTACGAGCGACGGGTGAAGGAGCAGGCCGCCCAGTTCAAGGCGGCTTAAACTATAAAAATGACGAGTCTTTAACATGATTAACAAAAAAAAAACAGCGATAAAATCTTCATAAACTGCTCTACAGGCCATATCAACTTAGCATTACGTTTGAAATTAATTTTGAGTCAAAATGCGCCTATAATAGAGTAAAATAGCTCATTACTGCCTTTACGTGATACTGTTTTTAGCACACACTTTACAACAATTGTTCATTTACGTATTTTTTTTCCAAATGAGTTCAAGCTCAACAAAACACCTTTTAGGATCTCAAGTATAAAGTTTTAATCTTTTTTTAATTATTTTCAGATAAACCACCCAAAATGAATCGATGATGCTCTTCTTTTCGAAAAAATTTATTAAGTGAAAACAAAAACTATACACACCTATATATGTCTGATATTGTGACGTTATGCCCCCAATTTAAACCTACTCTTGATCACCCAATTTAGGTCTAAAATACACTTTTTTTGTTTCAGAGTACCCACTTTACTTTCGTGAATCGGCACACACACACACATTTTTGTGAAAGCAGCAGATTAAAACTAGAGATGGCTCAATCACCGCAAAAGGACGAGGGCGACTGGAAGTCGAAGTTGAACTTGCCGGCGAAGGTATTTAATTATTTTTAAAATATTTTATTTATTAATTGTTAAGGATAATCGCATCAAAACCTCTGATGTGACCAATACGAAAGGCGTGTCCTTTGAGGACATGTGCCTGAAACGCGAGTTACTGATGGGCATCTACGAGAAGGGCTGGGAGAACCCGTCGCCCATTCAGGAGACCTCCATCCCCGTCGCCCTGAGTGGCCGCGACATTCTCGCCCGGGCCAAGAATGGCACCGGTAAATCGGGCGCCTACTTGATCCCGTTGATTGAGCGCGTTGACACGACTAGACCCGATATTCAAGGTTTTTATTTAATTTAATTTAATTTTTTTAATTAATATTAAAAGGCCTTGTGTTGGTCCCCACCCGCGAGCTGGCGTTGCAGACGTCGCAAATTTGCATTGAAATGGGCAAGCACTGCGGCTTGAATGTCTTGGCGACGACTGGTGGTACCGATTTGCGTGATGATATCCTGCGATTGGATAAACCGGTCCATGTGATTGTCGCGACACCTGGTCGCATTCTTGATCTGATTTCAAAGGACATTGCCAAAGTGCAAGCCTGTAATATGGTTCGTACATTAAAGGGTTATTTTAAACCTAACTAACTCTTCAACAAGGTGATCCTCGACGAGGCCGATAAACTGTTGTCGGACTTCTTCAAGCGTGTCGTCGACGCCATCATCCGCAAGTTGCCCGTCTCACGCCAGATCCTGCTCTACTCGGCCACCTTCCCCCAATCGGTCATTGTAAGTTCTTGTTTTAAGTTAAAAGAACAAGTTAATTTTTGTTTTAAGGTGTTCATGAAGGAGCACATGAAGAGCCCGTGCGAGATCAATTTGATGGAGGAGTTGACGCTTAAGGGTGTTACCCAGTACTACGCATTCGTCGCCGAGAAACAAAAAGTCCATTTGAGTGTTAAATACACAAAATGTCAAGCGTGTCGAGCTCCTGGCCAAGAAAATCACGGATCTCGGCTACTCGTGCTTCTATATTCACGCGCGAATGAACCAGGAACATCGTAACCGCGTCTTCCACGACTTCCGCAAGGTACGAGTACTACTTCTTGTGTATAAAGTACTAAAAGTGGCTTTGTTAGGGCCTGTGCCGCAATCTGGTGTGTTCCGATCTCTTCACCCGTGGTATTGACATCCAAGCCGTCAATGTCGTCATCAACTTCGACTTCCCGCGCATGGCCGAGACCTATCTGCACAGAATCGGTCGTTCCGGACGTTTTGGTGAGTTTTTCGGACATAGAATTAAAGTTCAAATTTAAATCTTTACTAACTCTAGGCCACTTGGGTTTGGCGATCAATCTGATCACGTACGACGACAGATACAACATGAAACGCATTGAGGAGCAGATGAACACGAACATCAAACCAATCCCACAAACCATTGACAAGTCGCTCTATGTGGCCGAGTACCATCAGGCCGGGGCAGGGGGTGGCGAGGAGCAGCAGAAGCAATAATAGAACTATATTACACCACCCACCACAAATCACTCCCACTTTTGTTGAACTTTGTATTTGTCTAGGCGAATTGATAATATTACTTAAACTCTGTGTTTTGTACAAACAACAACAACAACACGGCGGGGATATGCAGGCCACACCAACACCACCACCACCACATAAGCAGCACACTTTAAACAAAAACGCTACCGCAAACAACCACCACTCAAAACCAACCAACCAACCCAAATCAAAGATTTTTGACATCGCATACATCTTTACATACTCTGATCTGGTTACTGTCGCCAGCCGGTCACAAATGACATTTCTATCCAACTGGGCACCGGTGACCGCCACACAAACGTTTATAAACACTTTATGGCTTTGGTCCAGTGCCCAGATTTGCTGGATCGACAGGCCAGGCTCAACTACTACTACTACTATTACTAGCCTCCCTATTTAGCGGTTATTATGCTACTGTGCGTGCGTGTAAGTGTGTGGCCTCTCTTGGTGATGCATCCCCTCTGATCACTGTAATTTGCTTGTTCTTATTCTCCCACCGACTCAACCAACACCACCACCACAACGACCAAAAAACACGCACTCAGATACACCGTACCTTATCATTTACTAGTTCAATATAACTGAAGTGTGTGTGTTTATTCTGGCCCCACCAACCCATCTAAATACACCCGTGTTCTACTAAATCACTAGCCAATTTTATTTCCATCTTTTTCCTTATTAGATCCTCTCACCACACATATATTTACATGGATAGCTGATTACTATGTTTCAACATTATTTTGAATTATATTTTAATCAACTCTTTTTTTCTTTCGCAACAAGCATATAAGTTAGGGAATCAATTTAAAAAATAATCTACTCATTCTACATGTTTACTCCCCCATTTACTTAGTCGGGTACTAAATATGAATTAAAAAACTGCCGTTTCGAAAGTTCCATCTTTTTTTGATTAGTTCTGTAAGTCTAAATTACTGATATAAATTTTAGGTATTTTTTTTTATTTGATAATTTCGGCCCCAAAATTAGTTTCCACCAATAAATTCGACTCCAAATTTTAGTATAAAAAAATTATGTGTTTTATTAATTGCAGGACAGCAGAATTCCCAGAAACGGGCAAATATTCTAGAACGTTTTTTGGTGCGAGTTAGGCTTCTGTGCGTGTTGTGCTGAGCTCAGTTAGGCTAACTTGTACGCACACACAGTCAAGGGTTCGTCGTGTTCGAATTGTAGTTTTCTTTATTTTCGTCGAACTCACCCAATCAGACATGTGGTGGTGTTGCGGTAAGGACACAAATAAGGTTGATCGTGATCTGGAGGTAGAGCGTGCTCGACACAGCAAGTCGAACTCGATTGATGTGCTCCCGTCCCCAGAGGAGCAGGCTTGTAATCAAGATAACGAAACACATAAAAACACAGACTCAAATCAAGACTCAACAGATGAACAGACTACTCACGAACAGAGAAAGAGTAGACGCCAATCAGTCAGGATGTCAGTAATGTGAGTAAATGCACATGTTTTTCAACTTATTTCAACCCTTTTTCACCTTCAAGAGAACCCGACATCCGACAATTCACAATCGAAGATGAAGTGAACACAGACAACTGGGATCCGGTGAAATCGCCGCGAAAGTCGAATTTACGCAAAGACGACACTTAGTACACACTCATAACATTAAATAAATATAAACCTAACTACACTTGTTGTTCTTTTTGATTACATACAGGGATATGTCCTGTAAATACGACCAGTGACAATACTAATATAGTTCATGACAGAAAATAGTAAATGCTTGGTTGTACTAGTACACTAGTTGCACTAGTATGAAGTGGGTTCGGCAATGAGTCTCTGATCACACGGTGTGATTCCCATCATGACGTCTCACCATGGCGTCCGTGTGCCGTCACGGTCTAAGGCAGGTCGGTGCAAGAGGGCGTAGTCACCTCTCTATTTAACTCCGTCATTCCGTTACTTTAGTCAGCTAAACAAAATGAGTATCAAGCGTTATGTTGACAACTTTGTCGCGCCAATGGTTGGCGAACTGGAAAAAGCAAAAGATCAACTCATTGGGACATTGAAGAGTCGGCTAGCTGACGAGTTGGAAGTCAACGAGAAGATGCGAAATGTTCAAGTAAACCTGGAAGAACAACTGATGAGCTGGCTTTCAACGAAAAAGACTATGAAGAATGTCATAAATTTAACAAGAAAATTGATCGTTATCAAAAAGACACCATCAGAAAGTTACGGAACGAGAATTACAAGCTAGTTCAAGAGCAGCAGCAACAAAAGGCACAGTCATCTGAAATCATGCAAAACACAACGAGTGGCATTAAAAGAAGACGTGATGCGTCTGATGAAAACTCTCCAACCGAATCACGTGTCTTGAGACCGCGTAACACTACTGTCGGTGCCGTGCAGTCAACTTCTGTCGAAAGCTCACTAAAAGTGATGAAAATAATCAAACCGCGGCAAAAAGTAACGAATAAGAAAACTGCAAATCGAAAGGTATATTCTCGGTGATAATTAAATCAACTTTTGAATTAAACTCCATTTCAGGAGCAGAGTGTTGTTCTCGGCTTCGGTTGGAACTATGATGACAACCGCGAATCGGTCCGCGATGTCTCAAAAACAAGTGAACGATGTCTTGGCATCGAAGAAGACAAAGCAGTTAAACCTGTCAAACTTGACCATTTCGGCGAAGTTGAATTTGTCAATGCATCTACCAAGTCATGCACAATTGATCGAAATGGAACATTGTTCTTTAATGGGGTCAAAGAGACGCGTATTACAACAGAGGCGAAAATAGCGGTTAGTACTTCTGGTTCACAATTCGTTCTCGATGCATCGGGGGACTTGTGGAGCTGGGGCTTGAATCAGCACGGCCAATTGGGTCACGGTGACACCATTGAACGACAAACGCCAACCATAATCGAGGGGTTAAAAGGCAAAAACGTCAAAGAAGTGATCACTGGTACTACTGGCTGTATTGCATGCATCACCGTTAACAACACGTGTTTCATTTGGGGCTCTTGGCAGGGAAGTGACGACACCAACCAGACTGGACCGACCAATCAAAAGTATTTCAATTGGCTTCAGTCATGCACTAATGATAGACTACGTCGATGATGTCTACGCTATTGGCGTCAATATTCATGGTGAACTGGGCCTTGGTGACAAGAACAATCGAACATCGTGGACAAAAGTGTACAATCTGACGGGACGCGTAATCAAAGTGCAGTGTGGTGTTTGGCGTTCGGCAATCTTGACGACGACGGGCGTGTACACTATGGGCGGTATTCACAGAGGTCAACACAAACTCTCAGACTTCTCTTGGGTCGCGCCGCAGCTGATCAAGTTGGCGAGTGTGGCTGACATTTCAATGACATGGGATCACATCCTAGCCCTGACAACAAGTGGCGAACTGTATGCATGGGGGTACAATAATAGAGGCCAGTGTGGTGTCGTGTCACGCAGCGATCCAATTAAGAAGCCGAAACGTGTCGGCGGCATCGAGGATTATAAAATTCTTCAAATGTCTGCTGGATCTTCATTTTCCCTCTTCCGCTGCACAATGAACTAAGTTACTTCTCTGAAATCTCTCAAATTAATCTGTACAAATTAATAGAAGTTGTATAATAAAATATTCGGAGTAATCATTTACACTTTTATATGCACACTACAGGGTAGCACAGTTATTTTTGACGCAGAACATCAAAACTGTCACACCAGCTTCGTGGTGACTTCGACAGAACCTTTCCAGCCAGATCTTACTCTCACTTCCACGGTGGTACTGTCACGCTTCTGGGACAGACCTATCCGAAAGGTTTGTAAATCTATGGTTCGCGGTAGGTTTTTAGTGCTCAGTGGCGGCGCTCGAGGAGACGTCCCTCCCACCCTCCCCGGGGTTTTTGGCCCGGGGCATTTCTTAGTAGTTTTCTTCCCTTTATATACTGATTTTTCACTTAAAATAACCATTATGGTCCCGCGGGAAACGGTCACAACTTTACGACTGTAATAAATAATGATACCTAAGGTATACTTTGTTGGTTCTAGAATTATTAGTGCGCTAGAATTACATCATATAATTTCTCGCAACTAACCACGTCGATAGCGTCTGATATTTAGAAAAACTGGATTCTAGCTTTATTGGCACTACTCCAATTTATGTCCCAAATCTTAAAGTGGGTTTATCGTGCACGAAACTCGATAACTCAAAACTAATAGCACAACAGCTAACATTTTCTGATAAAACGGTATGCCGTTCGGATCATGAGTCCGCTTTAGCGCCACTTTTTAGTGAGCCTCACAGTGTGCTGTCAAAGACTTCAAGTACAACGCTTTGATCCATTATGAAAAAATAATAGAGAATGATTTTTTGTCAAAAAGTATTCAATTGAGATAATTTTTCCATCCATCAGTTAGACATCGTGGACACACCAAATTCAACCCGGACCCTGGTTGACATGAAACAAACCGGAGTAGAGAGCTAATAAAATCTTCGCGCAAGAATGACCGTTAAAAGAGTGTGGTGACACGATAACCTAAGCATCTTTGTGTACCTATTTTAACAGCGGAATCAAAAAGATGCCCTAAAAAGTAAAGAGTAACTGAATTACTAACACCAGGTACGTTCACATTACAGAGAGCTATCTAATTAATAAGTGCAAAAATACAAGAATCAAAGCTATCAGTAATATGACCATTTAAATTGCTCACCTCCTCAAGTGGTCGCCATGTGTGCTTTTGGTTAACAAACATACTACAGGTCAATTGGATATATTGCACGGATAAGCATTGTTTACAATATGTCATCGTATATTTTGTTAACAATCTTTTAACGCGTCATTAGATCCAGCTATATAGAGACTACACCTTTGTGAACTTGACCACTTTTCATAACCCAAGTAAATTTTTATACTCTAGTAAAAACAAAGTGGCGCTGAAAAGAACTCAACAGCGACTCGAGTTGAAACCGGTGATGTGGCTAGCCCTTGCTGGTAAAATTGATAATCGCGGTTACGGAGGAAGCTTAAATTAACTCCGGACCGAATAACTCCAGGGCAATACTCATTTGTACAGACACGGTGCGCTTTGGATTAACAATGATGGACAATGGAAAACATGTTTTCGTGTTTATCTGTGTAATTTTGGTGGCGTGCACATTCGTTACCGTTAATCAAATCAATCGCCAAAGAGAAATGGACGCTGGGTTCGTCTTTGCTTTAGTAAAGAGTGAAGTTTTCTCAACAAGCATTTCAACGGGCATGAACACAGAAGTTACTAAATCAACAAGGTCAACTGCGAAACCAACTGTGGAAACAGACTATGATTCTGCAACAGAACTGGTGAAGCGGCGTAAAAACTTGCAGGAGTGGTGCCAATCGAAGAAAAAATCTAATCTGGCTTGGATAACCAAATACGTATCACGTTATGGCAGATCACTAAGTGGCGTTGACTTTTGGACCTGTTTCACACCAAAATGCGCCTCCCAGTCATTTACAGCGGCATTGTTGCATGCAACTGGGTACATACAAGCGAACTCGACATTCAATAGTGCCATGCTTGACAAGGGGCGCAACAAGTGTCCAACAGGCAATAAACTATGTTTGAAAGACGCAAAGTATATGCCCGGTAAATATCAAAATTTTCCCGAGTCGCTGGTAAAGGGCATGTTTGCGCGTGATCCATTGGATCGTTTGGTCTCGGTCTGGAAAAACAAGCTCTACGCAATGCATCTTCAATTCTACTACACAAAAGCGACACGAAAAATTCTGCTACAGAAAAATAAAGCACGTCCACCACCACAAGACGGAAAGGAGGCCTTTGCAATGGGATACCGCTTGACATTTAATGACTTTGTCGAGTGGATAATCACTGGCAGTAATGCGCATGCTGATGAACATTGGAAGCCAATGAACGATCTGTGCAATGTATGTCGCGTTGAATTTGATTTCATTGGACACTCGAATCATTTCAATGATGATGTTGTCCATTTCATCGACAAGCTAAAAGTTTCACGTGACATCTTGCCGGACAGCTACGAGGCTGTCAACGCTCACTCCGCTAAACACAACTCGTATTTAGAAGTGCAATCAACCGAAGAATACTTCAGTACAATACCCAAAACTCACAAGAGTCGCCTCTTCAGAATATACAAAAATGATTACGATGCTTTCTCATTTCCTGTGCCTGACTGGTTATTATGAACAGTTTATTGAAATATAGGAACTAGTATTGAGCATATGGATTGGCAAATCGCAGGCCCGGTATTTGATTGCATGGTATGAAGCGTAAGATCATCAGCAACATTAATACGAACATGGTGGCGTCGAACCATAGTGAATCAAGGAATCGTTTAACAAGTTGATTATTTTGTAGCCACCTGAAAATATACATTACGATCGTGTCTGGTGAAGTTCAGTTTGAAGTGGCGAGGCTCACCTAAATAACGCGACGAACATGCTTTTAATTGCGTCCACCGTCATGTCTAGATTGCTCCGCGTTAATCGCATTCGGCGTTTGCGTTTTTCAGTCGGTTCTTTTATGATTTGTGTGTACTCCGATTTTTCACTGCTGATTTGTGAGGAACCATTATCTGATTGGATTACACAATTAATTTGTACTGATGCGAATCTACAATTGTCTTACCTGATTTTTCGGCGACATCAATCAAATTTTGTAGTGCCTCGGTCACGCTTCGCGCGCGATCCTTCAATTGAGCTGCTTGATATTCATCGTTGCTATCCAAGTCTAGTTCGGGGAAATTGCCAGACGGGGCCGGCGTTTTGACTAAAGTGATCTTGATGAGGCTCAGGGGTGAACGAGGTACGTACCATGACTGGCAGCGCGCGATCGCGTCACGGGCGGACTTTCGGCTTTGGCCGATGGGGTAGGCGGTATGTTGACAAAGGATACTGAGGTGGCCTGCTCTTTTCGAGAGGATCGGACTGATCGATTCGAACCAACCGTTCGGTTTGAGCCAACAGACGACACTGTATCGTTTTCAAGGGTCTGGCTAAACCCGTAACCAATTAAAACTGGATTCGTGAGAAGACGCTACGTACCATAGTTGATTGATACTCGTCTCAACATCAGCGTAGCATGTCTTTTTCGTCGACAATTGCTGATACTCGTTTAGTATTTCATTTGCTTCTTGTAGCTTATGGCGAATTTTCCTGACAGTCATAATTAGTTTGGCACACTTTCTAAAAGGTCCACTTACTCTTGTAAATGTAAATTAAGATATGACATGTTAAATTTTGATTGATTAGACTGATTACACCGTGCACTTGACAATAAGGCGGCACGTCTAACATTCTAGAAAGTTTCACAGTCCGAAATTTTTCGTAAGAGCCTGCATTTGATGTGGTTTGTGTCCTACATAATGCGTGGTCACTTTATTCCGCATTCACATGCCAGATTCGTGACCAAATTAAAAAAAATGTGTCTTTAGAAGGCCGTCTTGGGCATGACAAGATTGATATAATATTTGTCAAATAAGAAGTGTAATGATCAATTCAACGGTTTTAACCAGTGCATTTTACTCATCAACACACACGTATAATAGAAAGCAGGTCAGATACCGTCGCACACTACCACCACCATCACCACCACAGCCATTTTTGGTTGGCTTGATAAGAACCAAAAACGCGGATTTAGAGTTGTGTAGTGAAGAAAGTGCCCCCTCAAAATCTTACGTAAGCAGCGTGCGCTGATCTTACGTGGATGGGTTAAATCATCCCCCTCTAACTCACTCAATCATCCAGTTTAGAAGTTGGTCATGAATCATTTTTCTTATCAAATCCCTGATCGTTTTTCAAACTATAAATGCACCTTAACTCAGAAAAATGCAGCTGCGTGTGTTACCAACCATGATCAAATTGATCAGATTCGCGAAATCCGATGATTATGGCGACTGTTCCGGCTGATTGCCATCACTATTACCCCCTGGGCCATTTGGATCTGGGCTTATATAAAGTTACATTGCACAATCAGAGCAGCACAGAAAATCACATTTCCACACTCCCAGTTTTTATATTCAAAAAAGGGGCGAAAGAGTGAGAGCCTTTACTAGATTGAACTTGGCGAAGAAAACGCCGTGACGTCACCCGCGCTTTGAAACCTAGTTTGGTGGAGTAGGCCCCCACACACACATATCACACCGCAAAAGAAAGAAAACGAGTTCCTTGGCACTGAGAGAAAGATCGAGTCACGTGACACGCTACTAGACGAACAGCACCACCAAAGCACCACCAGGGGAGAGACGCATCTCGCCGTTTCTTCTCGTGTGCCATTCAACCAAACTGCACCACCAAAACACGATTCACCCTTTTTACTTAAATTCGAAGTAATATTCCCGAAACGAGAAAAAACGGACCAAGCCCAAATTTGAACGAAGGGTTGGACCCGGTTGAGAGACAATAATAACCAGAGATACGAAGATTGGTTTCAACGCGTGAAGTACAACAAACTACAAAAAAGCTGGTTCCAAACCGACAATGAGGATATCGAACCTCTGGGCCCTTTTGGGCCTAACTGTAAGTACTTGTTGCCTTAAACGCACGCCCGATCCTTGGGATATACATATGCAGAGAACAAGAAATAGATCTTATCGCTGGAATTGGCATGGAGTCAAAGTACCACCACTCTTTGCATGCATGCCCTAGGTTGTGCAATTCACGTGCCAAATTCCAACGTCTGTTTTATATCTAGTAGGTTTTTCGTCCTCCGTATCACTTTAAAAACTGTGAAAGTAGTGTGACTTACGGTCGAAGTAGTATTGTAATAATGCCATTCACGAGAAAACGCATTTAGTTCAACATGACCGCAGTCTTCTTGTCCCGGTACATATAGCTCTAGGAATGATTCTGGTCTAATCCATTTTATCATCCTCGCTCATATTTATTTACACACGACCTATGTTCAGTCGGCGAATATGCCGCCCGAAGTTGCTGAGATTATCGCTCAGTCAATGCAATCTGACTTCTTGGAACATGTTCTATCGCACAATGCGATTCTTGGACGCCGTCATAGACGCCAGGCCGAGGAGTGTGCCGATACCAACAGCAACTGTGGTCAATACATTAGTTACTGTGACAACAAATCATTCAACACGGTCTGCCAGGCAACATGTGGCGAGTGTGGCAAAGAACCAAATCCACGTAAGTACTCACTTTAATTGCTCACTTTAATTGCTTTCACCTCCACCTCTCATTGTTTGGTGGTGAAATCAACCAATCCGATGTGTACAGTTGTCGAATTCGATAACTGTGTGTAGTCAAGTATCTACTCTAAAAGTGGGTTTCTATAATAGTCGACGATATGCGTGAGGGACCCCTTCAACTATCAGTCCCTGAGTGTCAGGGTTATAAAAGCTGTTTCTCTTCACCACCCAGTTGCTGGCTTGAGGATCCAAACTGTATGTTTGTCTCGTGGAAGCGAGACCCTCAAACTGGCAGCATTTTTACTTTTGAAGTTAGGGATTAAATACTTTTTAATCCTTAGTAGTCAATTTGAATACGTTTTTAATCCTTACTTAATTGAGTGGTAACATCGGTGTTGAGAACGGTTGGGTTGGTTTTGGCTTTTCACTAGATGAGCAAATGGGTCAGGCATTTGGGGTTAACATGCACAATCGAGTTTAAAGAAAGTAGAATTTGTTAGCATTATCACCCCTTTACCAGGATGATCTTTACTTTTGTCAACACTATAATGGTCACTCGTCGCTGAAATCGGCAATCAGCTACGCCCGTGCTCCGCCCCATATGCTACCGTCCAGTCACATTATGAGTGATGTTGCCGCTTTTAAACGCGGTGTTCTTCAATGCAAATTTGACCGCAAGGCGGCAATTGATAAGTCTTTCCGGGGCCAGGCGGCCACCTTCGACTTGGCGCAGGATAACTTTTACCTCTTGGTGGCATGGGGCACCATGGATAGTCGAGGACAGCCTCAGCATCACAAAATGCGAACGCTGACGTCAAAACCGATTGATTTTGCGTATCCGCCGACTGCAAATGAAATCATGAGCCAAAACCCGCCGATGAGTCCTCAAGCACCGTCACGTGGACGTTATGACGAGATTATCTATCAATATGAGGGCACGCCGATCTTTAAGGCTTTATTCGAAGGTTTACGAGATGATCGTGATCCGAACCAAAATGCATTTCTAAATCAAGGAATCTCTTTTACGTGGGGACATATGTATGAATTGAGTGATACTTGACTGCGCGGCACATGAAGGCTTATAATCTAAATATAATTGTTAAACATAGCAACTGAGGCAGTCTCAGACTCATCGGCCTCGAATGCGGATAGTGGATGTGCTGATACAATGACGTATTGCAATGCGATGGCTAAATACTGCACGAATGAGGAATACAAAGGCGTCCGCATGTATTGCAAGCAAACGTGCAATAGTTGTGACGAGGATTTCACAACATTTGAGACCGACAAATCAAACAACGACGCCGCCGATGGTCAGAGTAGTCCCTTTTTCGCGCTCATGCTAACTGTGCCCATTTTAGAATGCGAAGAACGTTCATACTGCTCCCAATTCAGCTATTGCCACGAGTCCGAGATGCTCCGCGATCGTATGATCAACGAGTGTCCAATTCAATGCCGACATGAACGCTGCAAAGATAAATGGGCTGTTAATGTTACCCAAGCGCCGAAAACAGACGCTGAGGTCCAAAACGGTAAAAACGGATTCCTTGACTTGAAATGCATTTTTGGCGGGTTTTGTCTTTGAACATTAAATTAACAAATTTATTAGGTGGATGCGTTGACGAGTCCCAAGCCTGTGATGGAGTGAAGCCACTTTGTCGCGAAGACAAGTACATTGATACACTTCAAACATATTGCCGGGCCACTTGCGAATTCTGCAAGCCAAATGAGACTACTGATGCTGCCAAGCCAGGTACTTGTGTACATATAAATCGAGTTTACTCATATTCCTTCTTCAGTCGAAAATGGCGGCGCTTGCGTCAATCAATATGATAATTGCGAGGGGATGAAATTCTTGTGCAATGACAGCTCAAATGAATACTCTGGCCGGTAAGTTATATAATTGGGCTTCTAAATCCAATTAAATCCATTTTAGATATCGTCAAATGTGTCCCGTCACGTGTAAATTGTGCGAGCCAGAAGGTGGTGCCACGGAGACTGCAGCTCCAGCAGCTCCCGTCGATCCAAATGTTTGCGAGGATCAAGCCCACAATTGCCCCTCTTTGTTGGATTACTGCAATTCGGATCAGACTGCAGAAATGATGAAAGCTCAGTGCAAAAAGTCGTGTGGATTCTGTCAGGCAGCTGCTCCAGCCAGCCAAGCTGTTGTGACTACACAAGCCCCAACTCAAGCACCATCTGGTTGTGAAGATGATGAGTCGATCGATTGTTCGAAATATATGAACTTCTGCACAAACACCAACACCGAAGTGCCAAAGAAGTGTAAACGTACATGCAAATTGTGCCCCGATCAAGCCGAAGAGCAAACCGAAGCACCAGAAACTGCAGCGCCAACTTCAGCGGCACCAACAGTAGCAATTAGCACAGCCGCGACTGCTGCCGCCGCTCCGGCTCCGGTTTGCAAGGACAAAATGCCAGGCTGTGGCAAATACGCTAAATATTGTAAAGCACCTCGATACAAGGCCAAATTAACTAAGAGCTGTGCTAAAACGTGCAAACTTTGCCCCGGTGCCACGGCTGGCGCTGCAACAACTGCTCCAACCACCAAAGCACCATCTGCTGCTGGCGGTGCTCCTGCTGCCGAGTGCAAGGACAACACCCCAAAACAATGTCCAAGCTTAAAGAAGTACTGCAAAGCGCCAAAATACAAGAAAATGATGATGCAGAAGTGCAAAATGACATGCGGATGGTGTGCAGGTGCCGCGACATCGACAACGACAACCGCACCCGCTCAACCAGCAGGTACAGTAGACAAGAATGGTGCTATGCTCTGCTTTGCTTATTAATTTGGTGTGCTTGTTGACAAATGTCTTCTTTAAGAAACATTTGGTCCGTGGTCTAGATGGTCAAAGTGTGACCCAAAGACCTGTCGACAATATAAACGACGCAAATGCTCGTCAGCTGGATCATGTAGCAAAAATGATTTATTTGAAATTCGGACGTGTCCCGCCGAGAGCTATCCTAATATTGAAAAGTGTCAAGGTAAGACACCCGGCCATATACTCATGCCATATTTATTGTATAAATGACATCATTAGAATGATGGCCGTTATACATCATTGCTGTGAATGCGGTGACATCATCGCAATCATGCAAGTCCATGATTGCAATGATCAAACTGGTCTTAGTTTTGTGTTTATCCGTGTCATCATCATCATCCACCATATTTTTCTCGTTTTTCCATCCGTCATGTAACAACCATTTGTTCAGGCGGCAGTAGTACGTCCACTTGCAAGAACAAGGCTGGCGATACATTCTGCAAAACGAATGCAAAAAGGTGCACCTGGCCCAAATATAAGAAACAAATGGCGTTTAACTGTAAAAAGCAGTGCGGTGCCTGCTAGCTTTAATATTAATTAGATTTAAATATTTTCCATTCCTTATTTCACTTATCACTACCGACTCAAGAAAAAAACACACTGCACTTTTAATATCCTTCTGAATAGTTCTTCTCGATACAAAAATGGTACTCTAAAATCTAGCACCACTCTGACCACTCTAAGTTTGTGCTTTTTTGTAATGAAACATGTGGTTAGAGTGTTGCGGATAATCAGGCGTGCAAAATTCATTTTTTGGTCCTTCTTAGCGGCAAATCAAGTGTATTGTAACAGACCTGTTTCTCTAAAACCAAATCGTATCGCGCTTTTAAACCTGCTTTAACTCAACAAATATATTTTGGTGAACAACACACAGAGTGATCATTCAGTAGTTTGTGCATGCGTTGAAAGGGTTGATGATGATGACCATGATAATGATGATGACGAGGTGCCCAGGGGGTGGAATTGTTTATGCAGCGAACACCAAGTTACGGGAAAAAATTTAAGCCAAAGCACCAGCAGCAGCACCAAAGGCGCCAGTCGCCGGTGCTTGTCGTGACAAGAACCCACAGTGCAAGAAGTATGCAAAACGCTGTGGCATGGCCCAAGTTAAGAAGTTGTGCCCCAAAACGTGCAATATTTGTTCTTCCCGACGTCGACGTGATTTGTACGTTGTTGGCAACGGGTTTTACTCGGATAAAAAGCCAGCACCGCGTTCCGCCTTCTCAGTTAGTCAGTCATGTGCCGATCAGATGGGCCAGTGTCAGGCTTTCTCCACTGCCGGTTTCTGTAGGTCGTCGGATCCTTCCACATTAGCCACGATGAAACGCGCCTGCGCCCGAACATGTGGATTCTGTCAAGTAGCACTGCCAAAGCTTAATTACTCACCATGGAGTGCGTGGAGCGAGTGTAGTAAAACATGTGATGGTGGTTATAGAACACGGAAACGATCATGCCCAATGCCAGACAGATGCATTGGCAATGATAGCGAAACCGGCATTTGTAATCTCGAGAAGTGTAAAGTGATGCCCGACATTCCACTCTTTGACCCAGTCAATGGCCTTCAAGCACCCGAATCCAGTGATGGATCATGTGTTGACTCGAATCCCGATCGCTGTTCTAAGATGGCTTTGTCAAACTGTAAGATGGATATGGTAAAAACCATGTGCAAGAAAACCTGCAAAGACTGTGGCTCAGCTTCATCTGGTTCGCAGATAGACTCCCTTTGGTCGCCATGGGGCAAATGGACCACATGTCAGGGATCATGCGCATCCGGCTTCCAACAAAACCGCGTCAGAACATGCCAACGTGGCAAGTGCGATGGTAAACCGGTTGAGATTAGATCATGCTCGATGGATGTGGATTGTAATTTCAACAGAGACTTTGCGTGTTCTGATATCGACAATCAGTGTGCTAAACATGCCGGTGAAGGACGTTGTATGGACAAGATTTACTCATCGTGGATGGAGAAGAATTGTCAGGCTTCATGTCGACTTTGTCCGGGATTAGCACCCATTACGTGGTCAGAATGGAGTGATTGCTCATCAAAATGCGGAACAGGCAAACGAACCAGACAATCGGGAACCGTAGTTGAACAGAAAACGTGCTTCTCGGAGTGCAGCGACGACGGTGATGAGCCCGTTCAAGCACCTACGGTTGAGTGCATTGATAAGCACAGATATTGCCCGATGCTTGGCTACAAGTGTGGCGAGAAAGTGATCTTTGAATCGTGTCACAAGACTTGTAAAAGTTGCCACTTATTGGAAAACAAGGCCACGGCACCAAAGTGCAAAGACAAAAACCCCGCTTTCTGTGAACACATGCTCGGAAGACCCAGTTCGCACACACCGACACGATGCAATGAAGAACAGTACCGACTAACGTGTCCACATACTTGTCACTCCTGCGAGGAAGTTAAAAAGATAACTCAGGGTGAGGTCGAGCCAGAAGAGCCAGAGGAGACATGCGAAGGTAAATTTGATCAATTTTTGAACCAAAATTAACCCATTTAACAGACAGCTACGAAATGTGCACAAAGTCCACGGTGCGCAAGCAGTGCGGCAGCAATAAGTGGATTCAAACCAATTGTAAACTTTCTTGCGGTTCATGCTCCGGCCAACCCACTGGTATTAACTTTTTTTCCATTACGTTCAAGTATCAACATTGTTTTAGCATCGGCTGAAATTGAAGAGGTGAAGCCGGAATGTAAAGATACGACGACAACTTGTCAACTTTGGCGTACAATGTGTTCTAGGAAACGGTCACTACGACGCCATTCAGACGTTATTGTTTTAGACGTTAATTCAGCCAATTTGTTTGTGAAACCGTTACAAAGTCAGAAAATTGTAGCAGAAAAGTGTCCACTTACGTGTGGGGTGTGTCAAGCGACACCCACAGCAGCTCCTACTACGACAGCTCCTACTACCATGACCACTGAAGAAGTGACTAGACCAACTGAAGAATCAACATCCTTCTCTTGTATTGATAATCCCGTTTGTAGGCGGTAAGTTGTTTGGTTAGTTTGAGCATTAACATTATTGAACAATTAGTTATGCCTCAAGTTGGGAGTTAAACTGTCGCGATTCGGAAGAGTTCCAAAAGGAATGTCCAAGTCTGTGCAAGCATCCCGAGTGCCGCGATTATTGGTACGAGCCCGAAGTAGATAACACACGCATGTGGCGCATGTGGGAACAGTGGGGCGAGTGCTCAAAATCGTGTGGAACTGGAACGAGACAAAGAAGCCGAAAATGCATTGCGCCATTACGTAATCCTTGCGATGAAGGTAGTTATGAACTTACTGTGGAACAAAACTTGAGACATACTGTTTAGACACGCTTACGGAAGAAGGTATTTGCAACAAAGAACTTTGTCCAGACAGCGAAGCAACACAAACAATGACCACCACGCAAGCACCTTCGACTGAGTGTGTTGACAGTGACAGTTGCGAGGGCATGGGCGATTTCCATTGTTCGGATACACACGTCCAAAAATTCTGTCCCCGTCTCTGCAAATCATGTCCAGCTCAGTGGAGCGAGTGGGCCGCGTGGACGGAATGCAGTGCCAGTTGCAAGGGAATGGGAATGGTCACTCGTCAACGGACATGTGTGACGAGCGAGTACACTCAAGGTACTTCACCTTGTCTCTTTATGTTGATTTGATTTGATTTTGGATCATACGACGGAGTGTGTAGTTCGTTCAAGACGCCGCCCATAATGTAATTACGGAGTCAAACGAACACATACCCCCGAGTAATCAGCTTAAGGAATCTAACCGTTTCTTCTTTAGACACTTGCGAGGGTGATAATCAAGAGACCAAAGAGTGTGATGGACTAGACTATTGCTTTGGTGAATGGTCAGACTTCACCGAGTGTCGCTTCGACAACGAAACCGACACGTGCGGCAGTGGCAATCAGAGCCGAATGCGTGTGTGTGCGGCTCCAGAAGACTGTGATGAAGTCGAGAAAGAAGTCGTCCCCTGTGAAGTCACTTGCGTCGGTGAGTGGAGCGAATGGAGCAACTTTACCGAGTGCTCGGCTTCGTGCGGTGAGGCGAATAAGCAACGTACTCGTATTTGTCCAAGCGGACTCGAGTGCGAGGGCGACAGTGTCGAGAGTGTCGATTGCGAGTTAGATGACTGCATTGAATATCGCGAATGGAACGAGTGGCAAGGTAAGACACGTTTGCCCTTTGCCGCTTTATGACATCCTTGTTTGAAGATTGTGATGCCACTTGCGGTGGTGGAATGCAAAAGCGCTCCCGCGATTGTAGTGTCGATGGACAATGTGCCAAGTATGGCCCATCAATCGAATCACGTCCCTGTAATATGGAAGAATGCCCCACACAAGCTGAGTGGGCCGAGTGGGAGGCTCTATCGCCCTGCACTGTTTCATGTGGCGGTGGATTTAGAACGACCAAACGTAAATGCATCAACGGTGAAATTGGTGATGATGGCTGCAGTGTGGACGAGTACATGAAGATTCAATCTTGTGGAAACGTATGCTTATCTTTTTGTTTTTTCAATTTGAAATTATTTCATCGTTAAAGGACGCTTGTGAACAATGGTCCGAGTGGTCCGGATGCTCGTCCGATTGTGGTTGGGGATCAAAGAGCCGCCATCGTGGCGATAATATTGAGAACATGAACTGCTGGAGCGGAATCTGTGCTGATGTCGGCTTCTGGAGTAATTGGTCACAGTTTGTTGAACCGTGTCCAAAAGGTAATTATCGTCTTGGCCGTTACCAAAATTGACGTTAATTATAATAGGTTGTGGGGGAACGCAGAAACGCAAACGACACTGCATCAACGGTATCCCTGGCCGTGGCGGCTGCCCCGGTAGCACTGCCGAACATGTTCCATGTACGCCGTGTGGCGAGTGGGGTGCCTGGGGCGAGTGGGGTAGCTGTTCTAAGACATGCTCCGAAACGGACAATCCTGGTATCACCACCCGTGCCCGAGCTTGTGTCAATGGACAATGTCCATATGGAGAGGCGCAACAAATTGAGTCGTGTAACAAGCAAAAGTGTGTTGCAACGACCAAGAGACCAACGACGACAACGGCCACTACCACCACTACAACCACCACCACAGTCACGACTACCACAACTACGACAACAACGACCAAACCGACAACTACCACGACCATGATGACCACCACAACGACACGCGCCAGTGAAGAGTCGGGAAGTTTGGATGATCTGCCCGCCGTTGCACCGTTACCAGTCAATGTCGAGACGGAAATTATTGAAGAACTTGACGGTGTCGATGCCGATGTCGCCCCATTGCCAATTGGCAACAAAATGATATCGCCCAGTGAAACTGTCTTCAGTTCAGTTGCTGATGAGGACGGATCTGGCGATGACTTGGACTTTTAAATGAAGTCTCAAATGTACAAAACAAGCAGTAGTGGCAAAGATAGAATCGATTGCTCATCTCATGCTTATTCTTTTCGATGCTTTAAAACTAATCTCAATGCAACACCAATAATATCAACTGCCGATTGCAAATTAAAAACAACAACTTCAACAACTACTGTCAAAACGGGGGAATCAACTGAACTCGTATCTATAACTACCACTTTGTAAATATGAATAAACTGAATCAATTAAACACCGCCTTCCGGATCACGTCAATTTAAACGAACTCGGTACCTTTGCCATTTTCTCATTCTGAAAATGAAACTCTCACTTTTTGCCCTGACCCTGTTCGCCTTTGCTGCGGCCGAAAAGCAGGAGGAGACGCGCGTCGTCGTCATTGACAACTTCGTCGCCAATCCAAGCCTTGAAACGGCTGTCGACGTTGGCCAGTGGGCGGCGTTGCACTTTGCCGGGGTTTACAGTGTCTACCTGTTGGTTGTTGAGTGGCGCGATGATTTGTCGCAGTACAACTCGTTCAATGAGCTTTTGTCATGGGATTTCGCTTTCGCCTGGTTCAAGTACATCGAGCCTGGTAAGGTTACCTTGTTGAGGCCAACGTTAACAAGATTCTAGCACTGACTTACGCCGTCTGGGTCATCGATGGACAGTGGGGAGCCGAGGCTGCTTTCTTTGCACGCATTACCCAGTGGAAACTCTTGTACAACACCTTCTGCGGCAGCAACTGCGACTTTAACCGCGAGGCCGAGTACGACGTGTTTGAAATGTTTGGCTAAATAAAAAAACCTCTTACGAATAGTCACTACGAATCAGCATTATGCTTCCATTTCTCACAGACGCATGCGGAGATTTTCCTTTTGGCAGTGATTCATGCCCCATGTGGTGCCAGCAGCCAATCCCAGGCGGTTTGCAACAGTTACTTTTTCAGGCGCTTCATTCCAAAAGCTAGGGATTTGTTTTTGAGAGAATAGATTGTTGTTTTTATTTTGTATAAGTATAAACATGTATAAAACACCTTATTTCAAACAAGAGAACCTGGGAGCTTTATTTCTTAGACTTAGTAACTGTTACCACTGTAATAAACAGTTTATTATAAACTTCGATTGCAATTGTTGTTGTTTTTTTTAAGAAAAATTGATGGCACCTCTACAAAATATTGAACCGCGTCGTGCGTCCGTTGGATCGGCGCGGATTGTCGACGACGAAGGACGCTTCGTCTACTATACATATGGATCAGCGGACAATGGTCAACAACGAAACAACATGGGCGAGCAAGTCGGTGACGAAGGTTTACTGAACTATTTACATATTTTATTTACATATATTACTGAACTATTTTCATATTTTAGATATCGTTGGCATTGGCATCTATGGTGGCGACGACCTGCTGTTCTGCGCATGGGACACTTATGGCACCACTAGTCACTATGCTGAACTCTTCGCCATTCTCAAGGCAATGGCGATCGCATGGAATCGCAACGAACGCAGAATCACAATTCGAACGAAATCCAGGCATGCATTCTTATGCATCATTGACCGCTACGACCAATGGTTTGAGCAATACGGCACAGGTAACGCACTATTTCATTTTCGGAATCAAAGTTTATATATAAAATTTCGTCAGGAACATGGTACACCACAGAGGGTACTGTAGTTGCCCACAGAACGATGCTGTACAACATTGTTGAAATGAGGAATCTGTTCGATGAGGTACAAACGTTGTGTAAAAACGCCATTTTTATGTTATGTAGGTTATTATCGAGCGGTTCCCAAGTGATACCGATACTGGTGGTCACATTGCTGACGAGCTGGCAAAGTTCGCCCGGCGGGAAAAGAAGCTCGTCAATATTGGTGACTCGCAATTTTTAATCGAAGAGCCGATTTACCCACCGCCCCCATTCGCCGTTTAGGTTACCGGTTTTCTGAAAATTGTTATAATTTAATTTTTGTAGGTGAATGTACTTGTAACACTCAGTGGGTTACATTTTAGAGCATCCACCACACTTGCACGCCCAGCTTTTTTAATCCCCGCGGAACTTTTTTGAATAAAGTCACCAAAAAAAACTCATGTGTAATTAGAACACATACTTATGTTTTATTTGTGTACTGACGTGTAGTAAATTAACATTTGAGCAGTATAATTAACTTGATGATGACTTGACATAGATTTTATTATTATTGAAAAAATAACATGCGTGTTAAAATAGTATTAAAGGGCGTTGACCTGTTCGTCAATGTTCTCGCCGTTCTCCAACGCCTGCTCCCACTTGATGATCTGGGCCATTCCCTCGATGAATGTGTTCACCAGTTGGACCTCTG